>JASDQU010099788.1:275464-308379 GCA_032191745.1 Picea mariana | reverse complement strand
CCCATTTACTGGGCTGCTAAAAACTTCATTGCCTTCCAGATCCTGCAACCTGTAAGTGTTGTTTGAAAATACTTCAAGGATCTTGAAAGGCCCGAACCAGAGGGCATCAAATTTACTGTGTTTTCCCTTTTCCTGCATGGGTGCATCCCACTTGAGCACCAGATCACCTTGCTCAAATTCCTTCTTTTTGCTCTTCCTATCAAAATCCTGCTTGATCTTCTGTTGATGGTTGTAGGCTCTGTCCCTGACATGTTCTCTGATCTGCTGCACTTCTACCATATGATGAATCCTTCTGAGCACATGGTTAGGCTCTCCCTCGAGGTTCTGGAGGAATTTGGCCATAGATAAGGTGAGCTGAGTGGGGAAAACGACCTCTATTCCATAAACAAGTTGAAAAGGTGAGATGCCCAGAGATTTCTTTGTTGTCACCCGATCATCCCAAAGAGCGAATTTGAGCTTTGAGTCCCAGGCCCTATTATTGTCCTCCAGCAACTTCTTGATAAGCTTGATTAGGCTTTTATTGGAGGACTCTGCCAGTCCGTTCTCTTGAGGATAATAGGGAGTAGAATGAACCAATGAAATCTCGAACTAATCACAGAACTTGACCAGAGGCTCGGACCAAAAGGGGGAGGCATTATCAGTAAAAATTCTACTGGGGCAACCAAATCTGGATATAATATCTTCCAGGAAGATGATAATTACTTTGTGAGAAGTGCTTCTGGTAGGGACAACTTCTATCCATTTGGTGAAGTAGTCGGTTGCCGTCAAAATCCACCGGTGTTGGCCACTTGAGGGAGGATGAATTTTCCCGATGAAGTCCAATCCCCACTGCTAAAAGGGTTTTGAGACTACCACAGGCTTTAATGGCAGGGATTTGAGCTGTTGTTTTCTTGAGAATTTCTGGCATTTGATGCAAGCTCTGATTTCCCTGCAGACATCAGGAAATAAGGTAGGCCAGTAGTACCCAGCTCGGAGGATCTTGTGAGCTGTGGTCTTCCAAAAATGATGGCCTCCACAGAGACCGCTATGGAAATTGATCATAACCTTCTGTGCCTGCTGTGGGTCCAGGCACCTTAGTAATACCCCCAGGGGGTCTTTCCAATATAAGGTTTGGCCAATGAGGCAATACCTGATAGATTTGAGCTTTAAATCTCTTGCCTTGCTTTTTTCCATTCCATCAGGAGGCCTCAATTCTTGCAGAAAGTACAAGATATTCTTGTACCAAGCAAACGTTGCTAGTGGCAAAGCTCTTCGGGAACTCCTATTGGATGACTTAGCTTGCTCGTTGATGAAATTGATTCCCAAGGCTCTGCAATTGGATTCAGCCAACATCTTGGCTAAACCCTGCCCCTTTACTAGCTTGGTGGGCTTAATCTCCAAATCAAATTCTAGGATCTTAGCGATCCATTTACCTCTCCTCCCGTCTACGTCAGGCTGTATAAGAATGTCCTTCACAGAGGTTGAAGGGACATATGCAGTGATTTTTGAATGCAAGAAATAGACTCTGAAAGCCTTGAGGGCCTTCACCATGGCGTAGGCCTGCTTCTCCATGATTTCGTACTGGAGCTCTGCATCTCTTAGTGCCTTGCTAAAGAAGGCAATAGGCTACTCTTGTCCTTGATCATTTTTATGCAGTAAGACTGTTGCTACTGTATCAAAATAAGCAAAAGAAAATATTAGAAAATCTTTGGAATAATCGGGACTGATTAGCACAGGTGCCTCAGTCAATGCCTTCTTTATTTGGACAAAAGACCTCCTGGGTTCAGCATTCCATTTTACTTCATTTCCCTTCTTGATCATGGTTGTGATATGTTTCACCAACTCAGCAAAATTTGAAACAAACCTCCTCAGAAAATTGATCCTTCCCAAAAATGCCTGAACCTCTTTCTTGGATCTGGAAAGTGGCAGGTCTTGAAGCGCCTCTACTCTGTCAGGATCAATCCTCACTCCCTCTGTTGATACTATATGGCCTAACAGCTTCCCTTCTTGCATAGAAAACAATGATTTCTTGGGATTCAGGGAAAGGCCATACCTCCGACACTTTTGGAAAACCTTCTTTAAGTGGTAGCGGTGCTCTTTATTAGTCTTGGAAAAGACTGTTATGTCATCTAGGTAAATCAGCACAAATTCATTATTTTCTCTGATGAAGGCTATATCCATGGCTCGCTGAAATGTTGCTCCCACATTCATCAGTCCGAAAGGCATCTTAGCATACATGAATGTCCCCCAAGGAGTGGTGAAGGCTGTTTTTTCTCTGTCCTCAGGCATGACCGATATCTGATTGTAACCTGAGAAACCATCGATCATGGATATCTTGGATGCTCTGGTGACCCTTTGCAATATATGTTCCATGCTGGGCAGGGGATAATTGTCCTTCCTTGAACTCCTATTCAGGTTCCTGAAATCAACACAGAGTCTGATTTCTCCATTTTTCTTCCTCACTGGGACCAAATTGGCCACCCAGTCAGAGTATCTCAAGGGGACAATCATTTGGGCATCCAACAGCTTCTTCACTTCTCTCTCCATAACAGGTAGCAGCATGGGATTTAACTGTCTCAGCTTCTGCTTGAACGGCTTAGCCTCTTCCTTTAGTGGGATCTTGTGCTCAATGACTGATGTGTCATATGTCTTGAGGTCTTCGTAGGTCCATGCAAACACATCAGCAAACTCCCTCAGCAACTTAGTATATTCGGCCCTCTACTCCTCGGTCAAACTCCTTGACAACCTGACAAACTTGGGCTCCTCTAGTGTGCCTATGTTGCACTCAGTTGTGTTAGCATCATCACCTGAAACTCTACCCCTTACTACCACATCATTCCCATCAAACAACCTTTATAATGGGATGAGTCCTTTCGGAATGTGATTGCTCGGCAGTTGTATAATCTGGTGGTCAGCAATTTTGTTCAACAACTCCCCAGGGTGATGGTCAGGTTCCCCCCCAATGTCAGGATCCTCATCTATGTGTAATGCAGAAAAGTCATCCACTGATTGGAGAAACTTTTCGATTTCCAAATCATCTTCAAATACCCTCCAATGCTTGACATTGTCTGGTATAGAGGGTCTGTATTTTATTTCAACATCGGACCTGACAGTGGGGAGCTCAGGAACTTCGAGCAGACTAGCTGTGAAAGATAAACAATCGGCTGGGGAATTTTCTTCCCTTGGAATGAAAGAGATGTTAAAATCCAGGAAGAAATTATTCACAAGGTCCCATACTTCATTCCTGTAATTTCTGAGTTGAGGGTGCTTGGCTTGATAAACATTTTTCACCTGCTGGACAATCAACTCTGCATCCCCAAACACAGCCATCTCTTTAATTCCCATTTCCTTGGCAGCTCTTAATCCCAGAACCAGAGCTTCATACTCTGCCACATTGTTAGTGACTTCAAATTCCAGCTTTTATGACACAGATATGATCTCTTGAAAGGGGGATATGAATACCACCCCGGGATAGGAAGCTCCATCAAAGAACATCTTCCAAACAGAGGTGGTTGGAGGGGGTGTCTCCTTATTAAGAATGGGCTTCTTTCTGATATGTAAAGGAGCCTCAGGAGTGTGGGTGATCTGTAGTAAACTGGAGCCTAAATCAGTGTCCAAGGCATAGATGGGGTGATTGGTAGGATTTGCTTCATCACTGATTATGTAGGCCAGTTGGGCTTCTTTGTACAGTCTCCTATGTTCCCCTCCAAACACTGGGATGGTGGCATATGTGAGGTCCATTTTCAAGGTTCCCCCCAGTCTCTTTATCCAGGATCTTGACAACAGCATGCCAAACTTAGGGGGGACGTCAGCTACCACGATATCCATGACCATACTCTTCATGGGAAGCTGAAACAACGAAACCACCAGGTTCTTTATGAGTCCCAAACACTTAACCCTCCTGGAGTCAAAAGAATAGAGGTCATGATAGGCTCGGGTGACTTCTAGTCCCAACTCTTCCATGACATTTTTGGGCATGAGGTTGTGGAAGGCCCCTGAATCCATAAGGCAATTATGAAGCACTTTGTCATGTATGTTAAGGGATGTGTAGAAGGGAGGGGATGAATCATCTCTTTCTTCTACCATGGGACCTAGGACAACTGTAGGCCTTTCATCTTGTAGGTTTATGGAGTCTGTGAGAGGGAATGAGGCTTCGGATTTTAACATTTCAAAGAAACGCCTTTTGAATTCCCCATGTTTAATTAACTCAGTGAGCGGCACAGGAATTCGGATCTTTTGAACCTCATGTTCGAAATTGAAAGAAGACATAGGCTTTGAAATTTCTCTAATTTTAGGAACATGATTATGGACAATGGGGGAGATAAGTTGAGCCTTCTTACCTCTGGGGGCATCCGCTACTTCATTAGCAGGTTTCTCTGTTCTATTGGATGGCTCAGGAACGTCGGGTATTGTTTCCCTTTTGTCGGACCTCCATTTGTACCTGCCTCGACCGCGACCAGCTTTGTCTCCCTTGCTCAATTCAATTAGCTAACTATTCATGAGAGACTCTTCATATGTTGAATGAGTCAGATGGGGGAAAGGAGGAGTGACTTCTACAGAGTGGATTTTAGGTTCAGGCTCGTCTATTTCCCTTTCTTCTTCATCAGCCAAAAAATTGTTCTGGAAGGGAGCCTGAATTATTTGGTCATCTCTATCTCTTCCCCTCTCTCCGTGCATAGTCGGGGGAGCAATATTATTTGGCCTTCTGAAACCCCCTTTATTTTTAGTGTTCTGAGGTCCCTTATACATTTTCCTTCTTTCCACCTTTAATCTCTCCACCTCTTCTTTAAGGAGGTTCATAACTCGAGTCAGCTCATTTACTTGAGGGTGGGGCAGTGATGGGCCGGAAGTTGAGGCTTCCGATTTTTCCTTTCTTCTGTCTGTGTCAGCCTGGTTTCTCAGTCTGTCAGCTGCCAATATGTTGGATTCTACTTCTATAGCTGCATCTTGCATCTGAGCTAAATAGGTAGCTCTCCTTTCTCTTAACACGAGACAGAAATCAGGGTCAAAAGCGCCAGCATAGGAAATTTGAGCAGAGGCCTCTGAGGGTTTAATCTCTACAGGAATCTTGTTGTACATCTTATTAAATATTTTGGAGAAGTCTGAGACAGACTCTCCTTCCATCTTCTTCAGAGACCAAAACTCCGTCATGTACTACATATAATCCTTCCTGTCTCTCCACTGTCTCAGGAAAACACTATCCAGAGCCTCAATTCTAGCGATAGATCCGGGGGCTAGTCCTCTAAACCATTTCCTGACCTCACCCTCCAGGCTCTGGAAAAAGACTCTCATCCAGACATCTTCATTTTCAATGTTTAGGTTGTCTGCATAACTGTAAAAATCATCCAAGTGCTCCTCAGCAGTTATGTCTCCTTCCCCACTGAACTTGGTCATGTACTTCAAGTAGTCTCCAGCAGGGAGAGGATTCATAAGATGAGGTGGGATTAAAGGAGCATATCTAGCAGCTACTATGGCGTCCATTCTATTCAGAGGGGGATTAGCACCAGCCATAAGAGTATTAGGTAGAGGAGAACTCGGAGGAGAAGGAGTATGGACAGGAGATGTTGGAAAAGAGGTTCTTGGAGGAGACAACGGAGAAAACAGAGAGAGAGCCAAGGGACCTGAGTGCGCAAATGCTTCTCTCTGTGCAGTGGTAGCAACAAAAGGAGGGGTGGTGAAACCTTTAAAATCTTGAGGCCTGTGATGAGGCACGACCTCTGGTGAGGGGGGAGTGACAAGGATCTCTCTTTCTGATCCCAGACCAGGAGGAGAGAACTCAGCAGAAACACTCCCAAAATTTAGAAAACAGGAAACCTCAGAGGAAGGACGACTAGGAAGCTAAGAATAAGAAAATGGAGTTCTCACAGAAGGGGAAGGCACATTACCTGTTTCAGCGATGGAAACTTCTTTCACAGAGCTCTTTCCCTTTCTGCGCACTGCTTCCGAGTCAGCCTCTGGTGTAGCTAAAGGCAAGTGCAGATTAGACCTCGTATGTCTGCCTCTCGAAGCCACAGTTGATAGAGAAAGTTCTCCCCAGCGGAGTCGTCACAATGGAGTCGCCAGGTGCATAGTAGCAATCTTCAAGTTCTGATATCTGATGCACCTTTAGAATCAGTTGATCTTTGTCATTCAATCCCAGGGAAAATATTCAACTTCATCCCCAGCAAGGGCGCCAGAAATGTTGGCTATCGAAAGTCACTCCTGGATTGCTTGCAGGAGCAGAGCCCGACGCCCATCAGTTTAATGTCACGGTTTGCTTAAAGGGTGATCAAATGGAGGAAAACTCAAAACAATATCGTTCCAACTCAAAAACTAGGCCAGGCATGCATGGACGAGTGAGGTCTTAATAAACTTCAAACAGTGAGTCGTAGTAAAGGGTGAGTAGGGGGGAGACTTGCATTAGAAGAGTGCGAAGGTCTATCACAAACATCCTGTTTGTAACAGACTGGAGAAGAAAGTATCCAAATGTAAAATCCTTTTACACTCAAACACGGAGGACCAGAGGGCACAACAATGTCATAACAAATCCTTTATCATAACAAGATTGTTCAGTCCACGCGAATCATTCGACTGTGGACTCTCTAGCAGAAGATGAAACATAGATGGAAGAAAGGAGAACTGTTTGTCATAAACCAAGAAGTCTCAAACACAGAGGCATAACCAGGAAACCAGAATGTTTGCTGAAATTTTACAGTCGGGAGCTTAGCTCTACCATCGATAGCTACAAAAATGGCGAAAACGCCTTCATATACTCAAACTAGAAACAGCAACAAAAACGAGACGTAGCATTGAAAGATTTGCGTCTGCATGGCTTCTGACAATACGGGACTGCAATATCTGAATGGTCGTGCAACTTATGGCAGACACGATCGATCTTCTGACAGTTTCTTCGGCGACTCGACGTGCCTTTAATTCATTGCAGGATTTTCCCATTATGGCGGAGACGATGTCTAACCACCACCAACCGCTCCAATAACTGCTTCTTGGGATTGAGAATGGTTTGGCCAACTCAGCACTTCGGGATATGGAAGACTCCTTGTGCTGCCACCTGGAATAACTGAATGGCTTTGACGAATGGGCGTGGAGGCCAGCGCGGAAGACTTACCTTGCTCGTGACTTACCTTGGGCGCATTATCATCTGAAACTTTGAACAAGTGGGTTTTTAACCCATTCTTTGCAATCTAACCCCCCTTACAAGAAATATCGCTAACAAATGGCGTCCTAGAAGGAATCCCATGTAGGGCCCACCACAAACATTGTATATTCCTCCATGACCCTTTGCTCAGAGCAAGTTGTTGAAAAGTCAACAAGAAACATGTGTCTAATTTACTTTTCCCTTAAATAAATTAGACAATAAATATTAATCCATTATTTCATTCATAACTGAGTGAGTTGGATTTGTAACAGAACTATAAGTGTATTTAAGTGAGTTAAGATTAGTTGTACTAGTTGTAACTAAACATGCACTAGTGAGAGTTCAGTTAATCAGTGAACTCACATGCAACTGAAGATTCACCACGGTTAACTACATGCATGTCAGATCCAGTGGAGACCTAGTTGAGATAATAGGTGAAAGGGGAAGTTTGGCTATCATTTGTGATTTGATCACACATGTAGTGGATATGCTTATGAGCATGTGAAAACTAGGCAATTAGAAAAATTTGATTCGATTGTGAGAATTCGAATTGCAGAGATTGTGCAGATGAGGCAGGTTGTCTGGACACGGAGAATTGGCACATGTATTTGTTGATATGTGTGTGACAGTGTGAGATGATTGTATTGTATTGAGAGCTCTTGGATTAGAGTTTTGTATAAGATTGTTTCATGATTCATGATATACAAAATATATGATAGTGGGGTTTTTAGCTTTATGCTTTTTCAGTAAAACTTTTGTGTTATGTGTTCTTGATATTTCACTTTGTGGTTGTGGTTGTGATCGTGATTTAATTTTCCACAAGAATAATAGTAGAAGCGATTATGTATTTAACAGTGGCGTAATTTTTAGATCAGGAGAATTGCAAGAAATACTTAATTTGTATTGAAATTTCTACATGGTATCAGAGCGACGGAGGCCACAGAGCCACGGAAGTGAGGTGCGAACATAATTTCATTCTCATGGGTCCTGTCTCTAGCAGGGTGCGAACTTTAGAACTGTAGACTACGCTCAATTCTCAAAGAAGAAATTCTCGCACCCTAAACAAAGGAGAGGTGCGAACTTCAAGGTGATTCTCGCAGGCTTCTTAAGGGAGAAGTGCGAACTCCCCTCACCCTACAGTGAAGCAGGGTGTTAACTTCCCAGGCAAGTTCGCGGGCTATACACAGGCAGAGTGCGAACTTCCCTCAGGCTACTCTTAGGTGGGGTGTGAACCTCCTAGGGAAGAGGGATTGTAGCAGTTGAGTTTTGGTGTTTGGATAACATTTGAATTTGCAATATTTTCTTGGTGCGACAGTTGATTCAAGATCGAAAGGTATTTCATTGGCTTGAGGTTGGAGTATTCACTCAAGGGAAACTCTAACTACATTTATTTGAAGGATAGGATGGAAGCGGTACTCGAAGACAATGTCTTGAAGGATTACATTGACAAATATGTTCCTAAGCCGGATGCGACAGACACTACAAATCTTGATGCATGGCAAAAGAAACTGGTGAAGGCTAGGAGGATTCTATTGGAGGGAGTACAAGACCACATTGTCTCAAGTCTCCATGGGAAAACCACACCACATGCAATGTGGAAGGTTTTGATGGATCTGTTCCAAAATAGTAGTGACCATAGGAAATTGGCGCTCAAAGATAAACTCAGGAAGATCAAGATGGAGAAAGGCGACACCATTCCAAAATATCTCACGAAGTTTGTCCAATGTCGGGATGAGCTTGGAAGTGTGGGAATAAGAGTCACTGTTGATGATTTAGTGATATTGTCTCTCCTAGGACTTCCCAAGAGTTGGCACAGTTATCAAGACTCTGTCAATGGAAGGGAAAAATTGTCGGATTGGGAACGATTCTGGTCAGATCTAGTGCAAGAGGAGTTCAGGTGGAACACCAGAGATGGATCTTCATCAAAGCGTGATGATGAAGAGGATTTTTCTTTGAGTGCCAAGGCAAGGAAAGGGAAAGGGAATAAATTCCATCCAAAATCCGAGTCTAAAGTCAAGAAGCTGAATTTGTCCAAAGTGAAGTGTTTTCACTGTCATGAACATCGACATATCGCTACTAACTGGCCACAGAAGAGGAAGAACAAGACGGTTTATGGATCTACAACTGGTGAGTCTTTTGTCTCACAATTTGAACTTGACTTCGCTTTGATTGCATGCATGGCTTCAAGTGCATCGGGATCGATGTGGTATTTGGATAGTGGGCTTCCTTCCACATGACGGGAGATAAAGAGTCTTACATCGACTTGGAGGAGAAAGATCTCAGAATACATATAAAGATGGGAGATGATGGACGATACAGTGCAACTAGTATTAGTACCATTACCTTTCAGAGGGAGTCAGGTAAACCATTTCAAATGAAAAATGTTATGCATGTTCCAAGTCTAAAGAAAAACTTGGTCTCAATCGCAATGTTGGAGGACAGAGGCTATGATGTTGTTTTTAGCAGTGGTAAAGCCTACCTGCGACAAAAAGCAATGGATCAAGTCAAGAAGATAGGGATTCGAGTTAAGAATCTCTACATGTTGGAGGTAGATGGTTGCATTGCCATGATAGGCAAGGAAAAAAAAGTGGTGAGCTGGGATGAGGGAGAATTATGGCACAGGAGATTGAGCCATCTTCATCATGGAGCCTTGAAGATCATGTAGAAAATATCTACCGGACTTCCAAGGGGAACACTTTCTCAGTTAGATCAGTGCAAGGGGTGCACCCTGAGGAAGTATGTAAAGTCCACCTTTCATGAAAAGGAGAACTGTGCTTTGGTGATCCTGGAGAGAATTCACACGGACATGTGTGGACCATTCTCGGTTGCTTCAACAGCAAAACATAGGTATTATGTTATTTTTGTTGATGAATTTTCTCGTAAATGTTGGATATTCTTCATACAAAAGAAGGATCAAATATTCTCAAAGTTTTGTGAGTTTAAAGCATTGGTGGAGAAAGAGTTGGGGAAGCAAGTGAAGGCTCTAAGGAGCGATAATGGTGGAGAATACATCTCTAAAGAATTCAAATATTTCTACAGTAAAGAAGGAATTTGAAGAGAACTCATAGTGCCTCATAACCCACAGCAACATGGGGTCACGGAGAGAAAGAATAGAATGATCGTGGGTGCAGCACGAGCGATGTTGCATGATCAGGGCCTACCAATGCATTTGTGGGCAGAAGCATGCAATACTGCAATTTATGTGCAGAACCATTGTCCTCATAGAGTACTTAGCATGAGTACACCTGAAGAATCTTTTACTGGTAAGAAACCGGATGTTTCTCATTTTAAATATTTTGGCTCATCTGTTTATGTGCATGTGACCAAGGATTCCAGGAAGAAGCTGGAACCGACTGCTAAAGTTGGGATATTTGTGGGGTACACAGAAACACCCCATAATTACCATGTGTATTTGTCAAACAATAAGATGACTGTTATGCGACGGGATGAAGGTTGTCGCTTGAGAGGGAGCTAGACTTGCATGCAGAAGGGGAACTGTTGGTTCCCAAGGATGAGTCTCAAGATGTGGATCAGCCACATGAGGAGGTTAATGGAGTGGAGGAAACCACTCAAGAAGAGCCATCCATCAAAAATGGCAGAAAGCGCACCACAAAAGCTGACAGATTGAGACTAGATGCTGCACAAAATGTAGGAGCCCCTCCTTCACATCGCAGACAAATACAGTCTCTTGATCGATTTGCTAGATACATGGCTCTCATGAGAAAATGTATTGTGACTGAACCATCTTCCTTTCAAGAAGCAGTGCAGGACCCCACTTGGGTTGATGCTATGGTAGAGGAGTATGACTCCATTGTCAAAAATAGTGCATGGGAAATTGTCCCAAGACCGATTGATAAATCAGTGGTAGGATCGAGATGGATCTACAAGGTAAAGCAAGTTGTTGATGGGAGTGTTGAGAAATACAAGGCCAGGTTTGTGGGTCGGGGCTTCTCACAGATCGAGGGGATAGATTATGATGAGACCTTTGCACCTGTCGAAAGGTACTCTTCCATAAGATCCATCCTTGCACTCTCAGCGTAGATGGGCTGGCACATTCATCAGATGGATGTAAAAACTACATTCCTCAACGGGATCATTGAGGAAGAAGTGTACATTGAACTGCCAGAATGTTTTGAGACCTTTGACAGAGAGTCACATGTGTGCAGACTCAAGAGAGCATTGTATGGGCTGAAGCAAGCACCTTGTGCTTGGTACACTCGGATAGACAGCTATTTCACTAGATTGGGCTTCACCAAAAGTGAAGCGGATGCAAACCTATACCAAATTGTGGTGGAGGGTAAGCTTTTAATCATTGTGCTTTATGTTGATGATTTAATATTGACTGGTGATGAGCAGCTAATACACTCATGCAAGGATGACCTTGCAAAGGGGTTTGAGATGAAGGATTTGGGCCTTCTTCATTATTTCCTTGGATTGGAAATATGGCAGCGAGATGGTGAACTTTTTGTGTCTCAAGGAAAGTATACAAGGGAGATATTGGGTAAGTTTCACATGGAGGGCTGCAAACCCATGGATACTCCTCTTCCATGAAACTAGAGGAAAGAGGATGCTACTTCTGGAGAGGTAGTGGATGCTACTGTCTATCGACAGTTAGTGGGTTCGCTAATGTATTTAGTGAACACGAGACCGGACATTTGCTATGTGATTAACTAGCTAAGTCAAGCGATGGTTAAGCCTACCAAAATCTTTTGGAAGGCGGGTAAGCATGTCCTGAGATATCTGAAGGGAACATCTGAGTATGGATTATGGTACAGACAGACAGATGAGGTGAAGTTGCATGGCTTCACGGATGCAGATTGGGCAGGCAGCGCAATGGACAGAAAGAGCACATCAGGGGAGATCTTTAGTATCGGATCTACAGTTGTTTCTTGGTACAAAAGGAAACAGAGATCCGTGGCACTTAGTTCAGCGGAAGCAGAATACATGGCAGCGAGTCAAGCTGCATGTGAGGCTATCTGGATGAGGAAGATCTTGGTTGGTTTGTTTGGTTCTCATTTAGATCTGACAGTGATTTATTGTGATAATCAGAGTTGCATTAAACTCTCAATTAATCCTGTGTTTAATGACAGATCTAAGCATACATATATCTAGTATCATCATCTTAGAGATTGTGTGCAGCGAAAGATCATGTTGCTTCAATACATTCCTATGGAAGATCGGGATGCAGACATTCTAACGAAGGCTCTCACCAGGAGTAAATTCGAATATCATAGAGACAGGATTGGGGTGAAGGATAATCCCTTTCTTGTTGAGAGGGAGTGTTGAAAATTCAACAAGAAACGTGTGTCTAATTTACTTTTCCCTTAAATAAATTAGACAATAAATATTAATCCATTATTTCATTCATAACTGAGTGAGTTGGATTTGTAACAGAACTATAAGTGTAGTTAAGTGAGTTAAGATCATTTGTACTAGTTGTAACTAAACATGCACTAGTGAGAGTTCAGTTAATCAGTGAACTCACATGCAACTAAAGATTCACCACAGTTAACTACATGCATGTCAGATCCAGTGGAGACCTAGTTGAGATAACAGGTGAAAGGGACAGTTTGGCTATCAGTTTTGATTTGATCACACATGAAGTGGATATGCTTATGAGCATGTGAAAACTAGGCAATTAGAAAAATTTGATTCAATTGTGAGAATTTGATTTGCAGAGATTGTGCAGAGGAGGCAGGTTGTCTAGACACGGAGAATTGGCACATGTATTTGTTGATTTGTGTGTGATAGTGTGAGACGATTGTATTGTACTGAGATCTCTTGGATTAGAGTTTTGTATGAGATTGTTTCATGATTCATGATATACATAATATATTATAGTGGGGTTTTTAGTTTTATGCTTTCCCGGTAAAACTTTTGCGTTATGTGTTCTTGATATTTCACTTTGTGATTGTGGTTGTGATCGTGGTTTAATTTTCCACAAGAATAATAGTAGAAGCGATTATGTATTTAATAGTGGCATAATTGTTAGATCAGGAGAATCACAGGAAATACTTAATTTGTATTGAAATTTCTACACAAGTATCTCGCCAGTCTTTAACATGGGGAACAACGTTGAGGAGTGAAAAACAGATCTTTTCCCTATCGGAAAAATTGTGGACCGAAAAACATCCTTCGAGCAGATTCAACCATTTATCTACAACATCTGCATCTATCAATCCTTCAAATAATCGAATATCAAAATTTACCTGTACCTTGAAGGGGGTTGCATGGCCGCTTGATGAATATGCTTCTCCTGTGGGAAATCGTCGAAGGATATGGGCTAAGTTGTCCATCATTTCGTTCCTTTTTTGCGTGAGGGATTCCTCGAGCAACATTTTAATAAGATCTCCTACTCCATCATATTTTTTTTCATCCCCCATGGGTTTTTGTTGGGCTCGGCGCAGAAGATATTGTAATGGCTCAATTGGTTTGAGTCCCAACTTCTTGTATCCAGATATTGTCGGGGACATGCACGAAGAAAAGTAAATGAAGAGCAGATCACTTTGATATCATTGATCTGGATTTAGTAGTGGAACGAAGTGATTAACAGATTGAATACAATAAACACAGAGATATGAAGAATAAAAAAAATATCCAGTGAGCAATATCTTCTATTAAATAATGAAATAGGTTGAAGCTGTAAAACTGCAGAATTGAAACACTTGCTCGAATGGTGGTAGCTATCTCTAAGAAGAGATGTGGCTGCTACGTGCATCCGTCTGAGAAGAAATGGATTACAATGAGGCTCCAGAGGCACTTTTGATATTACTCATGAATTCCAAAACCCTAAACATCCAAAAATCTAACCCTAGAAGGTGAAACGCCAAAAGTCATGTGAGCCCTATGGGTAAGTTGGTGTAATTTGGTACCTCAACTTCCAAGGGTCGTAACTTTTGCATATGACATATGTTTCAGGTGTGTGATAGTCCATTGGAAAGGTCTTTCAAAGAAATACACATTATGTCATCAAACTCTAACTTTGTCTACATTTTGACTATGGCGAGCCAAAAAAACAACATTTTTTTCCCCAAAAAGGCCCTAGAAGTACAGCAAGATGTGTTGACATGAAAACATACAAAACAAGCCAGTTTGATTAGGCGAGAGGCCACCCATATACATCTGGAGGATGTGTGGGGCTTCATACATCCCCAAAAGTGTATAACCCACAATTAAAAAGAAGTATAGAAGAACATGTTGAACAAAACACGGACACGAGGAGCCAGTTGGAATAGGTGGGTGGCCACCAATATCCACCTAGATTACCTAAGTAATGGACTTGTTTTTGGAAGAAATTGCACTTACTAAGATTTGCATAGAGTTTGTGCTCTCTCGAAACTTGAATCACTAACTTGAGGTGCTCTTCATGCTCTTCCCTATTCTTAGAAAATATTAGGATATCATCAATGAACACTAACACAATTTTGTCAAAGAACTTGCTGAAAACATTATTCATCAAGCACATGAAGGTGATCAGTGCATTGGTAACCCCAAATGGTACCACCACAAATTCATAGTTCTCATACCTAATCCTAAATGTTGTCTTGTGTATGTATTCATCCTTAATTCATACTTGATCGTATCTCGACCTCAAGTCAATCTTGGTGAAAATTGTAGCACCTCTTAACTAGTCAAATAAGTCATCAATTATGGGTAAGGGGTACTCATTCTTAATTTTCATCTTGTTGATTTATTTGTAGTCTATGCACAATCTGAGCATGTTATCCTTCTTCTTCACAAACAAGGTTGGTTCTCCCTAAGGAGACACACTAGGTCGAATGTAACATTTTTCCAACATCTCATCTAGTTGTAACTTGAGTTCAACTAGCTCTGGGGTACTCATCCTATAGGGTGCTCTAGACATTTACACTGCTCCAGGTATAATTTATATTGAGAATTAATGTCTCTTCTTGGGGGTAGACCTAGTACCTATTTTGAAAACACATCTTTATACTCTCTTAATGTAGGATGGTCCTCTACGCTTGGTTTACTGTCCTCAACAGAATTTAGTATTTGTATTGCATACAAGGAGCATCATTTTCTTCAATACTTCTTCACTTGAAGGGTTGGTATTTTTCTTATTGAGATAGGATTTTGGATCCCTTGTAGTTTTATTTTCTTCCCTTGCTCATATTCACACTCTAATGTTTTATTATAGCAATCCAACATGGCTTTATGGGCAGGAAACCAATCCATGCCAATCAGCATGTCATAAGATCCTAAGGGAAGTATGTTTAGGTATGCTTGGGTGGATAACCCATTCATAATGAATTGGCATGCTGGTATGACCTATGTTACTTTTATTTTTTGTTCCAATTTACATTTCTCAACAGTTTGAGGGGAAACATAACTCAAATTAGAGCCAAAGTCAATTAAAATGGAAACAATATGGTTGGCAATCATACCTTCCACCTCTACCACTGAAGCTTGGTGGTATGTTTGTTTATTATTCACAGATGCATGAATTTGTAGACTCCTTTAACCGCGGTAGCCTCCTTGATGTTGTAGACTCTCCTACTGTCTGGCTTCCAATGTGGGAAGTCATGTAGTGTCCCCAAGGTCGAGCCCCACTATAAACCAAGTTCTGAAAGGAATTGTGATTATGTTTTATAGGCTGGTGAACCAAGTTTTCATAAGCTAGAGGCTTATGTGTTGTTAGGCCAGGGAGCCTAAGTATTGAAGGCCAGGAGCCTGTTGTTGTATATGTAATCATGCAGAACACTTAATAAAATATAAACACCACCAGGTGCAGACCGACCACGATGAATGAGTGAAGGGGGATAGAGCATCCACAGAGTGGGCAAGGAATTAGGGGCTGGAAGGTGGGAAAGGGGCTAAGTGTTGAGCCTAGGGGCTAAGCCTAGGGGGGGCTTAAGCCTGGGAATAATATTTTAATATTATTCCAAAAGATATGTGCATCATATGTTTTTATCCTAAGTCCTTTTGGAAGGACACATTAATTCCCAAGTGGTGGGAGGAATGTGTGTTGGTGGAACGCATGCAGTTCCATGGGTGACAAGTGTCAACCCTAGTGCATGCGAATAAAATGACCAGGGTGAGCCGTGAGAAGGTTCCATTCCATTCCACCAGATTGTCTGAATGCGTACGGAGCTATGAGTAGTATGACTAACCCGACTCCTGTAGAGAACCTTCGTGAGACCCTGTGACTCGAATGTCTGTATCTGATTCTGAGAAATCTCGTGCATGTAACCCCAGCCTATGAGAAGCCTATGTTGATTTCGGGGAAGAGTCTTGCTTGTTTGGGAAAGCTGAGCAAGCCTATGTGAGTGTTCCCTGTTCCGAAGCTGTGACTGTGAAGCCATCCTGTAATTGCCGAATCCAGTTTTTGGAAAGCCTGTGTCTGTTTTCCCGTGGGATTGTTGAGACTACGCAGTACTGGACTGCGTGAGGCTTGTTGGCCTGCAAGCGACTTCCTCCAGGTGAGAGAGTGCTCAGGGGAAGGAGAGAACTCCTGGAAGGAACCCTGTAGCTTCCATAGAGCCCGGAGACTTCCGGTCCGGTCTGTTTCTGTAACCCAAGGTAAGGGAGATTGGCAGCCGAAGGATTGTCCAGGTGACAGAGAAGGTGCATTCTCCTGGGGTGGAACAGTCATGTGGGGAATGAGGGTCTGTGGGCAGTGAGCGTGGAAGATTCCTGGGAGAGCATTCCTTCCTTGTGGTTGTGTGTGACTGTTTTCCCTGTAACCTCAGCCTGAGCCTAGATTCCTTGCCTTGGAGTGGGGCTTAGTCCCAACTCGAGGGTGACCCACTGCTGAGCTGATGAGCAGTGCAGTCTAAGGCTGGGAGGTTCGTGGAAGGCCTGCATTTGGTTGGTGGATCCCACCATTGTTACAAGATAAGTGTCTAACTATGTTTTATCACATTTTATCATGTCTCTACTGTAAATGTTATCATGTTTTCCGTTGTGTATACGAATTAATATGGAATGTTATGGATTGTTTAATTATAGCAGTAATGATCTATTTTACTCTGAGTTAAATGTGTTTATTTGTTTAAATGCATTGGATATATGATATCTGTATGATCTTTGTACAAAGTGGTGTTATAGTCTTCTTTTAAGAGCGATTAAACCTTAGTAGCAGAAATGGGTGTGCTACAAATTGGTATCAGAGCGAAGGTTTCGACATTGAGCCTAGATGAGCCAGTGGAGCGGTCTTTGGACCGAGACTGCGAAGGAAATTGGGTCTGGAGGACCAATTTTGGACCTTGGTTTGTTCCGGAGTGTCAAGTAGTTGCTTGACCGTGCTTACGAGCTCAAGAAGTATAGCGGCGAGTGAAACCGCAGCTGGTGTAGTCTATAGCCACAGGGAGACAGGTCTCTACACCAATGGTGTTAGAACCTTAGGATCTATTTGGGAGGAAAGGTGAGCCCTCGTGACCGTCGGATCTGGAAAAATGTGCGTAGGAATTAAAATTCCTTTTGAAATACACAGGAATGTGGAAATCGCGATATGCGAAATTCTGAATTGGTTAGGAACCGTCTGAGCCGTCAGATCTCGGTCGAAAAACTCATCAGCCGTAGGATCTGTCGGGAGATGTTCAAAGGTTAAACCTCAGAGACTAGGGGCAAAAGCTGAAAAATAGATCTAGACCGTCCGAAAGACAGAGGACACGTGTCATGAGATTTCCCATTTCGGGAAATCGGGAATCGCGATATCGGGAGTCACGAATAAGGTTGGGAATTTTCATGGTAAAAGTCCCGGGAACGATCTGAGCCATCCATCAGTTGGGACACGTGGGCGAGATCGGGATCCCATAAGCATATTTGGGTTCGACGTTTCACGAATCCTGAGGACATATGTGTTTCGGCATTGGAAAGTCTGAAACCCTGATAGGAGGTATGACTGTGGTCATATAAGGGGAAGTCGTGTGAACCAAGAGTCTAGCCCAGAGGGATAATGGGAGTTAGAGAGCATCAGCATTTGGATTCCAAAAACCCTGAAAGGATTGGGACTTTCCATGGTGGAAACCCCAGAGCAGTCGTGGGCCATCCGATTTGAGATGGCCACGTGTTGAGAGATTACCCGTTTCGGAAAATCGGGGATTCGGGAGTTCCGTTGACAAAGAACTCGGACTCTCATAGTGATAAATCCTGACCATACTGTCGAGACGTTAGCATGTGGCTAAGTCCCGATGAACGAACGAGATTCCTTCGGGGAATCTCCGGGTCTTTAACGACCGTCTGATGTGAGAAAGATCTGACCGTTGGATTTTTCTAGGAATGGATGTGGACACATGGAGATGTACCGCATGTTAGAGGGTCGAAAAGAGAAGCAAGAGTGGTGGGACCCTAATGATGTCACCAAACGTGAAGAGGATCCTCCGAAACATGCCACGCACCACTTTGGTAAAGGGCGACAGCTGTGCTGTAGACCCGAAGAATAAGATAAAACAAAATTTCGAAAGTCGGGGGTTGGAAAGGAGAGTTAAATGGGAGTTCTACAGTACCGAGACTCCGAAACCCCGAAACCTGAAGTCTCGAGGTACAAAAACCCAAAGTTTCGAAATCCCGAAGTGCCGAAAATGAAAGCTTCGAAAACACGAAAATTGCAGAGCCGAACGAGAGCTCAGAAAACCCATTGGAATCGAAATGTCTTTTGTTCTTGTTGGTATTACTTATAAATGTTGAAGATTGTTCCTGAAGGTTTAATGGCCTGATAAACTACAATTTTATTTTCACAGTGCGTGTGCAGAGTTCAACGGAGGTCAGGACTCCAGTTAACCAACGACTGAGTATGGAGTGGGGAAAGGTGCAGTTTACCCCCGAAATAGAAGACGAACAGGAAGGAAAGGATGTTAACCTGGGAATCGAAGGATCAAACTCCAATGGGAATGGAAAAGAGAAGGATAAGGAAGGACACATAATGAAAATCATTGAAGGATTGCAAAGAGAGGCCAAGGTTCGTCGAGCTGATAGTCGAAATCTTATGAAAGTCAGGGATCGGCAGGGTGCACTAAACTTAAAATTCTTGAAGAGCCTGGAAAGAATAGAGAAGAAACTCAAGAAGGGAAGAGACTCAAGTACGATGGAGAGTCGCAGAACCCATGGGAGAAGAAGTAGGTCGAGGAGTGGTAGCCGACATCTTAGTTGCTCCCAAAGACATTCTGACAGGAAGACACACAGTAGTTCAAGCCCATCCCCTTCCAGAAAACATCAAAAATCTGGAAAGGAGGAATTGAAAGGAGAGATGAACAAGATTAAGCCTCCAACATTCGATGGAGAACATAGGAAGGAGGAATATGCCGAGACCTGGTTGCTTGGCATGAAGAAATACTTCCAACTGCAGAATTATTCTGCCCATGCAGAAGGAAGAATTGCAATGTACCAACTGAAAGGAAAAGCATCCATGTGGTGGGATCAGTTTGTACAGGTGCAGCACATCAGAGAGAAAGAGGTCACGTGGAAGGAGTTTAAGAGGTATTTCGAGAAGAACTACCTGACTAAAAGATACTATGACAGAAAGATGAAGGAGTTCTTTGAACTCAAGTTGGGCAGTATGACCATTGATGAGTATGAACGAAATTTTTTGGAACTACTAAAGTATGTTCCATTCATCAAGGACGAAGCTGTTAAAATTCAGAGGTATCTGAGTGGACTGCCACCTTCCATGAGTGACAAGATTCAATATGATGATCCTAAGACCATGGAAGAGACCATCAGAAAAGCGAAATGCTTGTATGAATAGCAAGGAGAAAGGCCTATCCTTCGGAAGGTTTGGGATGATCAGAGGAAATTTAAGAAGAAACAGAGGCAAAAGGGAAGCAAGCCTTCCTTTTTCAGAAATAGTCCTTGGGGACAGTCATCTTTTAAAAAGCCTAGGAAGGTTGAAGGGAGTGAGCAGATGCCAAGGCCTCCACCTATAGAGTGTTGGGGCTGTAAAGGAAATCATAGGTACAGAGACTGACCCCACAGAAAAGACAAAGCAAGAACTGTCCATACTGTTCAGCAAGATGAAACAGTGGAGGATATGGGCAGTAGAATGTCGAGGATCTACGAAGCCCTGGACAATAAGCAAGCAGAATTTAAATTGCACATGATTGAAGTGGAAGGTACGATCAACAACCGACCACTTGTTATTTTAATTGATTCAGGGGCTATCCATAGTTATGTAGATCCTAGAGTGGTGGATAGTTTGCATCTAATGAGAAGCAAACATGAGAAGTCTTGGTTAGTGAAGTTAGACATAGGGACCAAGAGGAAGGTCACTGAATTAGTTAAGTCATGTTCAGTGGACATGAAAGGAATGAGCACTAAGGTTGAATTGAACATTCTGCCTTTAGGCTCATATGATTGCTTAATTGGGATGGACTGGTTGGACCAGCACCATGCCCTTCTGGATTGCCATAACAAGAGGTTCACATGCCTGAACGAAGAGGGAAATCAGGTAACAGTCCAAGGAATTCCCAGAGCCGTGGCTGTGAGGGAAATCTCAGCCATGCAGCTGAAGAAATGTTACCGGAAAGGCTGTCAATTATTTGCAGCTCGGGTGGAAGAAGCATCCCAAGATGTAGTATCGAATCTGGAAGACCATGAAGTACTCAAGGAGTTCAAGGATGTATTTTAGGAGGTACCTGGACTACCTCCGAGGAGGGACATCGATTTTTCTATAAATTTGATGCCTGGAACAGTTCCAGTTTCGAAAGCTCCTTATAGAATGAGTACGCCAGAGCTGAAAGAGTTGCAATTGCAGCTCGAAGAGCTACTAAAAAAAGGTTACATTCTCCCCAGTGTGTCACCGTGGGGAGCCCCAGTCCTATTCGTGAAGAAGAAATATGGGGCGTTGAGGTTGTGCATTGATTTTCGACTGTTGAATAAGGTCACTGTCAAGAACAAGTATCCTATGCCGAGGATTGATGATATTTTTGATCAATTGAAGGATGTGAAAATATTTTCAAAAATAGATCTCAGATCTGGATATCACCAAGTGAGAATAAAGGATGAGGAAATTGGCAATACTGCCTTTAGGACAAGGTACGATCATTATGAATTCACAGTGGTTTCGTTTGGACTGACAAATGCACCTGCTATTTTCATGTGCTTAATGAATGGAGTGTTCAAAAATTATTTGGACAAGTTTGTCATAGTCTTCCTGGATGACATCTTGGTGTATTCCAAGACAGAGGAAGAACATGAGCAACACCTAAGAATGGTGCTGCAGGTGTTGAGAGAACACCAGTTGTACGCAAAACTGAGCAAGTGCTCATTTTACCAAAGGCAGATCCATTACTTGGGACATATTATATCTGAAGAAGGGATCGATGTGGATCCTGAAAAGGTACAGGCCATTCGAGAATGGCCATCACCGAGGAGTGTGGTAGAAGTTAGATCTTTTATGGGTCTGGCAGGCTACTATATGAGGTTTATAGCCGAATTCTCAAGGATAGCTCATTCTATCACTTCCTTGCAAAGGAAGGGGAAGAAGTTCCAGTGGACTGAAGAATGTGAGAGCAGCTTCCAGCGAATGAAGCAGTTGTTAACCAGTGCTCCAATCCTAAAGATTGCAGATCCAAACAAGGACTATGTAGTGTGCACAAATGCATGTAAGGAGGGGCTGGGAGGAGTTCTCAGCCAAGAGGGATTTGTAGTTTGTTATGAATCCTGAAAGTTAAAGGAACATGAGAAGAATTATGCCACTCACGATTTAGAGCTGGCAGCAATCGTCCACGCCTTGAGGAAATGGAGACATTACCTCATGGGCAAGAAATTTGAGTTGAGAACAGACCATAACAGTCTGAAGTATTTATTTAATCAGCTGACCTTAAATGCCTGACAAATCAGATGGCTGGAGTTTCTGTGCGAATATGAATTTGATATCAAGCATATCAAAGGGAAAGAAAATAAGGTGGCTGATGCACTCAGCAGAAAAGTGCACGAATTACATGCTACAGCCATTAGCATGTACCAGACTGAGATAAAAGACAGAATTTTAGAAGCTGCAAATGTTGATTTGCAGTACAAAAATCTTGTAGCAAAGCTACAGCAGCGTGAGAGACCACAGACCAAGGAAAGTTACACCTTGGGAACTAATGGTTTACTTCTGTATAAAAACAGAGTGTATGTACCCAATGTCCAAGAATTGAAGCTGGCAATTCTAAAGGAGATGCATAATGTGACTTATGTTGGACATCCTGGATATCAGAAGACTGTGGCAGCAGTCAAAAGCCATTATTTTTGGTCGGGTTTGAAGAAAGAAATCGCTAAATACATCGCCAGATGTATGGAGTGCCAAAAGGTTAAGGCTGAGCATAGGCACCCAGCAGGGTTGCTACAGCCTTTACCTATTCCTGAATGGAAATGGGACGTGGTAACAATGGATTTTATCACAGGATTGCCCAGAACAAGCAAGCAGCATGATTCAATCATGGTGGTAGTGGACAAGCTTACTAAATCTACCCATTTTATTCCACTGAAAACCACCCATAGAGCAGCAGATGTTGCTGACATTTTCCTAAAAGAAGTTGCACGATTGCATGGAATTCCTAAGACAATTGTGTCTGATAGAGACCCGAAATTCACCTCGAATTTCTGGAAAGGACTGTTCAAAGGATTCGGAACGAATCTGAACTTTAGTACAGCGTATCATCCCAAGTCTGATGGACAGACAGAGAGAGTGAACAGAGTAATAGAAGGCATGCTGAGAATGTATGTGATGGATAAACCATCAAGGTGGGAAGACTACCTGCATTTGGCAGAATTCGCCTACAATAATGGGTATCATGCATCATTGAAGATGAGCCCATTCGAAGCGCTTTATGGAAGAAAGTGCAACACTCCAGTGAGCCGGGATAATCCAGCTGACAGAGTAGTAGTTGGGCCGGAACTACTCAAAGAGATGGAGGACCAAATGATAAGAATTAAACATAATTTAAAAGCTGCCCAGGACAGGCAGAAAAGTTACGCTGATAGTAACAGAACCCATAGAGAATTCAAAGTGGGTGATCATGTTTTCCTGAGAGTGAAAACTAACAGGAGTTCCCTGAGGCTAGGAAGTTGCGCCAAGTTGGCAGCAAGATTTTGTGGGCCATTTGAGATCCTGGAAAGGATTGGGCTAGTTGCATACATGCTTGCATTACCTGCATCTATGACTGTACATAATGTGTTTCATGTTTCACTGCTTAAGAAATATGTACCTGATGCTAATCATATTATCAATTGAACTGTGATTCAGGTGGAACCAGATGGTGTCCTGCAAGTGCATCCTGTGCGCATATTGGATAGGAAAAGCAAACAGCTCCGGAATCGAGCTATAGAGCTTGGAAAGGTCCAGTGGACCTGGTACGGTCCTGAGGACGCGACATGGGAGCATGAAGAAGTTATGCGGGNGTGATTCAGGTGGAACCAGATGGTGTCCTGCAAGTGCATCCTGTGCGCATATTGGATAGGAAAAGCAAACAGCTCCGGAATCGAGCTATAGAGCTTGTAAAGGTCCAGTGGACCTGGTACGGTCCTGAGGACGCGACATGGGAGCATGAAGAAGTTATGCGGGCAGAGTACCCGCATCTTTTTGAAAATTTTGAAAAGCTTGCAGAGACAGTGTAAGTTGCACTGAGGACAGTGAAAAAATAAGGGGAAGGGAATTGTAGTGTCCCCAAGGCCGAGCCCCGCTGTAAACCAAGTTCTGAAAGGAATTTTGATTATGTTTTATAGGCTGGTGAGCCAAGTTTTCATAAACTGGAGGCTTATGTGTTGTTAGGCCTGGGAGCCTGAGTATTGAAGGCCAGGAGCCTGCTATTGTATATGTAATCATGCAGAACACTTAATAAAATATAAACACCACCAGGTGCAGACCGACCACGATGAATGAGTGAAGGGGGATAGAGCATCCACAGAGTGGGAAAGGAATTAGGGGCTGGAAGGTGGGAAAGGGGCTAAGTGTTGAGCCTAAGGGCTAAGCCTAGGGGGGGTTTAAGCCTGGGAATAATATTTTAATATTATTCCAAAAGATATGTGCATCATATGTTTTTATCCTAAGTCCTTTTGGAAGGACACATGAATTCCCAAGTGGTGGGAGGAACGTGTGCTGGTGGAACGCATGCAATTCCATGGGTGACAAGTGTCAACCCTAGTGCATGCGAATAAAACGACCAGGGTGAGCTATGAGAAGGTTCCATTCCATTCCACTGGATTGTCTGAATGCGTATGGAGCTCTGAGTAGTATGACTAACCCAACTCTTGTAGAGAACCTTCGTGAGACCCTATGACTCGAATGTCTGTGTCTGATTCTGAGAAATCTCATGCGTGTAACCCCAGCCTACGAGAAGCATGTGTTGATTTCGGGGAAGAGACTTGCTTGTTAGGGAAAGCTAAGCGAGCCTATGCAAGTGTTCCCTGTTCCGAAGCCATGACTGTGAAGCCATCCTGTGATTGTCGAATCCAGATTTTGGAAATCCTGTGTCTGTTTTCCCATGGGATTGTTGAGACTATGTAGTACTAGACTGCGTGAGGCTTGTTGGCCTGCGAGCGAATTCCTCCAGGTGAGAGAGTGCGCAGGGGAAGGAGAGAACTCCTGGAAGGAACCCTGTAGCTTCCATAGAGCCCAGAGACTTCCGGTCCAGTCTGTTCCTGTAACCCAAGGACTGTCCAGATGACAGAGAAGGTGCATTCTTCTAGGGTGGAACAGTCATGTGGGGAATGAGGGTATGTGGGCAGTGAGCGTGGAATATTCCTGGGAGAGCATTCCTTCCTTGTGGTTGTGTGTGATTTTTTTCCCTGTAACCTCAACCTGAGCCTAGATTCCTTGCCTTGGGGTGGAGCTTAGTCTCAGCTCGGGGGTGACCCACTGCTGAGCTGATGAGTAGTGCGGTCTAAGGATGGGAGGTTCGTGGAAGGCATGCATTTGGTTAGTGGATCCCACCATTGTTACAAGATAAGTGTCTAACTATGTTTTATCACATTTTATCATGTCTCTACTGTAAATGTTATCATGTTTTCCGTTGTGTATACGAATTAGTATGGAATGCTATGGATTGTTTAATTATAGAAGTAATGATTTGTTTTACTCTGAGTTAAATGTGTTTATTTGTTTAAATGCATTGGATATATGATATCTGTATGAGCTTTGTACAAAGTGGTGTTATAGTCTTCTTTTAAGAGCGATTAAACCTTAGTAGCAGAAATGGGTGTGTTACAAGTCCCTTATCAGATGTTCTTATCCACATCCCCAACATTTCAATGGTTCTCTCTTTATATTATCATCCTTTCCTGTGGCCGATCCAAAGGGTTTATTTCCACTCGAAAATGGAAAATTCTATTGATACACACTCTTAGTGGTAAGGCTCATCTTAGATCTTTTTCCATGCTTCTTAAAATTTGAGGATTTAAACACCTTCTTGAATCTCAATTTATCTTTCTTCTCCTAGTCCTTATGAGATTTTGCCTTGTGCTGAAATTGCTCATATCAATATCGTGGTAGCCTCCTTGATGTTGTAGACTCTCCTATTGTCTGGATTCCTATGTAGAAAGTTCCTTATCAAATGTTCTTATCCACATCCCCAACATCTCAATGGTTCTCTCTTTGTATTATCATCCTTTCCTATGGCCAATCCAAAGGGTTTCTTTCCACTCGAAGATGGAAAATTCTATTGATACACACTATTAATGGGAAGGCTCATCTTAGATATCTTCCCATGCTTCTTAAAATTTGAGGATTTAAACCCCTTCTTCTTGAATCCCAATTTATCTTTATTCTCCTAGTCCTTATGAGATTTTGCCTTGTGCTGAAATTGCTCATAGCAGTACCTTGGTTTCCAAATCGTATCTTCTAAAGTATTAGGTTCATCAAACTCAATTATGTCTTGGAAGGATTTAGGAATCCCATTAAGGAATCGTTGCATCTTCACATTTTCATCATTTACATAGGGAACATACCTCATCATCTCAAGAAACTTCTTGACATATTCATCTATTATGAGTTGTTATAGCTTGAGTTCATAGAACTCCTTAGTATTTTCACTGTAGTACCTTTCAGACATGGACTTCTTCTTGAAGTATTTCTCAAATTTCCCCCATTACAACTCCTTCTCATGGATTCCCTTTACATTTCTAAGTTCCTCCTACCAGATAGAGGCTTTTCCATTTAAGTTTAAAATGGGTATTTGAACCTTTAAGTTTTCAGAGTAGTCATGAACTCTGAAGTAATTATTTAAGCTAAGTATCCAAGCTTCTTATTCTTCCCCCTTTTTAATCTCCCCAACAAAAGTGGGTGGCTTGGATTTATTAGACTCTTCAACRCCATGGCTCTTGGGATGCTTCCTCCTCTTTCTTCTCCTCTAAAAATGTGACCTAGTCCCGCTACTCAACAGTTCTTTGGAGCTTTTAGCTCCAACACTAGAGGATTCTCCAGATGATTCCTTGATGATAGCATGCATCTTGGCTCCATGTTGKTCCTTCTTGGAGGTGCTTCTTCTTGCATTGCTACTTTCAGGGAAATGCTTTTTCATCTCAGGTGAACTCTAGATTTTCTTGGACTGATGTTTTTCCACATTATTGATTGTTGGCCCATGCTGCAGTTGCCTCTGTATATCCAACAGACTTTGCAGCAAGACTAAATTTATTTTAGTTTTATTTTCTTGTTGTTTTAGAAGCCTCTCCTTATCTACTTTAAATCTTTGTAACTCTTCCATGAGGCTTCTTACAGTTTCAGCTAAATTTGGAGGGGTTTCCACCACTCTCCTTTCATCAGACTCTTTTTCTCTATTATGGGAGCCCTCTCCCATATCATGGTGTGTCATCATTATTTATGTTGTAGTTTTCCTTGTTGTCCATTGATTGGTTAAGTGATGATAACAACATTTTTTGTTAGTTACTTATCCACTAAATTATTAACACATATAATGTTTTGTAAGATAAAATTAGCTTCATCATTAAGCACATAACAACATCATATAGATTGGGTTTAAACATGTAAAAAAATTGAATGTCTCAACCTTATTTTCAATAGTAATTTTTTTTTTCTAAGCTCTTATCGATGGGGTAGGGTAGGGTTCCCTCCCCCTTAAAAGAGTTTTCCAAGAAAAATTTATTCGACTATTTCCTTAGCCCAAGTAGGCCAAGTGTTGTTTCCTTCTTTGATACCACTTTGCAAGACACTCAACTTTGAATTACTTTTTAAGGGATGGGGTATTAAAATTTCACTTTTCCTTAACCCTCTCGAGACCTCTTTTTGATGGTACCATCATCCTATGTTTGTCAAGAGTTTTCCAATGACTTTCACCATCTTCAAAACCGAGCTTTGTATCAAAAGTTAGGGCATTCTAAAGTTTCTTAGGCCTTCATTGGCCAAAATCCACCTCATCACCACGTGGAACCAACTTGGCTCCACGTCCTGCATGTCCATTCGATGTGGAACTGATGTGGTGTCATCCACGTGGCTCATCGGTCCTTGGATTATCAGGCCCTCCAATTCAATGACTCGGATTCACTCAGATCCTTTCTATATCATCGGAGTCCCTCTCTGTCGAAGAACATATAATCCATATCTCATAGACGACTGCGACCAGTTCATTTCAATGGTATCCACAACTAGCCACAACCGACCACCCGACATGACATGTGGCCATGTCATCACCTACCACTTGGCGAGATACGTGGTGCTCCCACAACCGAACACCTATCATGACACATGGCCCTACCATTTCCTACCACCTAGCATGTCACGTGGAATTCATAATTCAGTAGGGAGCTCCGCCTCCAAACTCTGATTCACCATGACACGTGGCATGACCATCACTAGACATGTGTACCACTCCAGTCAAGACCTGTGGGATGGCGTGGCTATATGTGTCGTCGTCAAGCATACGACCTCACCTCTTGAGTGTTGACACCTTCCCACTTGCCCCATCGATACTTGGCCTATTGGGCCCACCAAACAGATGCCCTGCACCAACTCTCGTTATTCGTCTGTGATTTGTGGTGTATTTGGAGTGGTCTTCATCGGAGTACCTGAATACTCTTCTCAACAAACACTCCGACTGGATCTGCTTCGATGGGTCATCTCCATATATCCAACGGCCCTCGGTCTTTGGAACCAACAACCCCGATCACATCCATGCCCCAGCTTGCTCAGCGGTTAATACCTACCCTTTATTCTATTGCAAGTAACTAGGTGGGGCTTGTTGATGAAAAAGAATGATCAATCTTAATACCAACATTTTTATATTTTTCTTGGTTAGAGAAAAATAATCAAAATTATCACCCTATGTTTATATCCTCTTTTACAAAAAATTCAATTAATTCTCAAGAAATGTGTCCTTGGAATTAATGTTGTCCTTTGTAATTTAAGTGTGTCAAAATGAAAAGAAAGCATTCAAAACAAAAAGTAATTTGAATTAATTTTAAATTAATTTTAAATTAAACAGCTTTAGAAATAAAAGATCTGATAAAGAAAACACAAAAATACTCGAATGAGACCCAAAACCATCCAAAGATTTTATTTATTCAAATCTGAAATACAACCAACAATGTTCTTCATACCCCAAGGGTAAGGACCACAATGAAACTTAGCAATCAACGATGGTATTTTGCATCATACAATGACCATTGGTATCATCAAGTGAAACCAAGAATGAAACAAAGTTGAAATAAAAGGCACAGATGTCACTATCTTGACTCTGTACAAAATCCTCAATCAATACTGAAAACTAATACAGAAATCTAACAAGAATCCGTAGACTATCAGAGACAGGTGATCAACCTTGTGAAGTATATCAACAAATCAATACTTCTCAGTTCCCCTTGTTGCCACCTTAAGTAGGATCATGCTATCAACAATAAGTCCTTAGCACTTATGTATTTCGGAGATGAATGAAACAGAAAAGAAATCTCACTTAAGAAGCAAGGGTAGACCTTATCAGAGTTATTATCTCTATCACTCTCTCCTTTTTGCTTGTCTCTTGAAATCTTCTTTAATTCTTTTCAAAGTAGTTTGAGAAGTTCAACTACTTTTAGTTATGTCATTAACTAATTTTGGTTAATAGGGACATCTTTTATAAATTAATAATAATAATTAATTATACGGATAAATAAATACTAACTAATAGGTGGGGACCCCCTATTTATTTATTTTAAATTTTCAAATAATTTTCTCCTTGTCCCCCCTCAAAAATAGAGATAATCTAATGCTTCCAAATATCCATTTAAATATCAACATAACCCATATTCAAATCAGCTCATATGAAAACTTTGTAAACATCCTTGTGACTCTCGAATTATAAATATATTTATCAAACTAAATATATCAATTATTGCCTTAGTCAAAGTTGTCATAATATATCAAAATGAATATATCATCAATATGTCTGAAAATAGGTATTGTTGTGTAAATAACAAAAATGATGAATGATCAGTTTGATCAAACATACAAGTGTCCAAAAATATAACCAGAACTGTCCTCAATAGTAAAACATCATGACAACATTGTAAAATTAGAATTTATATTTTTTTGTGTGTGAAGCAACTTGCCTCTTCTCACTTCTCTATGGATTCGTTACCTTCATCCACTCGTGTTTTTAACTCTTGTTGTTGAAGAAACTCATCTATAATGTAAAGTTGAGTAACTAGAGTATGCATACAATAGCTAATAATCATCAAACAATATTTACATAACATAATTTAGAATAGCTCTGTGCAACAACAAAAAACATGCAGGCAGCCATTTCCATATAGGAAAACAGTCAAATATCAGTTATGTCACTTAACCCTTCTTCATTTCTCACAACAATTATTATTCAAGAACATGAGAATATAAATCATATTGGGAATATGGTAGAGTTTGTAATGTGAGTAAAATGTAATAATGATAAGGAAATGTAATGGTACATGTCTGTAAATAATTCACATCACACAATTGTAAAACATGCTTATCCTTCCACAATGTATTCATCTATGATTCATCAAATACTTATCATTGTTGATCTCTATTATCAAGTATGCATCATGAGGAAAAGAGATGATTTAAAATGGAAATGGCACTGGGATCTAAGAATGACTTATGAAAAGTGATAAGTATGAAGTGATTTGATCATGAGCAAGAAAAATAAATTCTTCAATCATTCCATTACACAATTTTAATCTTGACCTCATAACACCTTAATTATAGATTTCCTTGCCTTTGAAAGTCAATATCACACTAATACATGAATATTTTAATTTTATACTCACAGGGGAAAAATAATGATCATTTGAAAGGATATATGGAATTGGGAGTTAGGAATAACTTATGAAAAGTGGTAATATGAGGGATTTGGACTTGTGAATATAAAATCAAACATGTCTCCTTCAAAACCTGTTTCATTTTATCCCAAAACCATTTGCAATTATATTCATCCTTTGCAAATATATGGTGATTGATTGATTTCTTCCAACAGTAATATCTAAGCTAATCCCAAAATTCATCAAATAAGTTCGGTCAATGTAAAATAGTATGTGAACAATGAGTTCCTCAACTTATAAACATATCTTATCATTTCAAATATTCATTCACACGATGAGGGTAAAACCATGTTAATGATTTTAATTCCGAGAAAACAAATCATTCATCGCCCTTCTTTTAAAATCTCAGAATTTTCCAAATAAAATTTTGTAGTTCATTTTCAAAACATTTGAGTTTAAATGAACCAATTTGAACTACCTCTGCAAGTAAATACCACATATAGGAAAGGAAAATATCAAATGTATCATACGATAACCATTTCATTTGTTGATTGAATCATCCCTTCATTTTCCTTCAACACACCACCATTCATCAACATAAATAATTAACATTGCTTTGTGTGAGAACACCACATAAATATGTCAAATGTACCATAAAACGATCATTTCCAATTTACACAGACTTCATACATTTCCTTCCATAATCAAATTTCGAACTAAAAACTACTCATTATTTTAGAGTTTCAGGACCAAAACCCATTTACAACAAATCCTTATAAACAAATGCAGAGAAATGTAGAGACTAGGTTAGATATGAAGGATGACCCAAGTTTGAAACTGTACAACTTCCCAATCCTTAAAAATAACTTTGGCCAGAGATGAAACTCCAAGGAGGAAATATATGAAAAAGAACAATAGGTTGTGATAACCCATAACCTTATGTCCAAGACGAGGGTAAAACCAACATGGTTTTCCTTAAAGTTTATGAAATTTTTTGCAACAAGGTGGCGAAACGACTATGTAAGAAGAGTAGCAATGAGATTCAACATAAGGATAAGGGGTAATGAATAGTGTCCAGAGATTGTGTTGATAAAGCAGGGTTCGTGACTGAACATTGGCTTCAAATCATATGGAAGAAGAAAACCTCATCATATTGTAACAGTGAGTAATATTCCCATTTAAACGAGAATGAACAACAAGACAAACAACATGAGTATGTTTGCACTAACATTTCCATGAGGAAAATAAGACAGTAGAATGAACCAAACAACACCCACAAGTCCATTCACAATCACACATAGCTAAAACCAAATTATAACTGTAAATTACTAGTGCATTTAAAAATAATAGCTACCGGAAACATACCTTCACCAAGAGCTTACTTCCCCTGTCAAGAAATAAGAGTTTCCTTGTGCTAGAAAGTCGAGGTTTAGGGTTCGAACATGATGATTTTCAGAGCTCATTTCCACAGACGAACACAACAAAATGACAAGCGCCCAAGGTGGTAATCCCATCAAAAAAACTGTGTCCATGCATTCAATGCACGAGACTGCACGTTGCTTCTCATTAACACACTTTTCCAGATCAGGTTTCCATTAATCACCACAACGAATCATGATGCCACATTTTGTGCCAAGTATACAAAAAATAATGTGCTCTACTTCCACATCAACAAGACTTAATGTCATTTGAAAGGTGGTCGAAATCTACCAACTAATCTTCCTTTAAAACATTTAAACCACATTTGTTGCCAAACAATTGATGCAAAAACATATATCCATTTCAAACAATATCAAAAATAAGTTTAGGTGGCAACCAACAAACCCTGATATAGATGCATGTAATATACCACATGCATTGCATTTGACAAGGAGTGCAAACATTTAAATCTTGTTGATCCACCTTTGTAAATAACATATAAGAGTTCAATACCTCATAATCATGCAAGGTTATGTTAAGTGCTTGGGTATGATTTCGTATTAGATCTTCATCGTATAACCCAAAGTTTTAAATGTAGAGTTCACCTTGTTTCTTGCACTTTGAACTTATAATGCTATGTTTTCACATGCAAAACCCTCCTTATAGCATTGTACAATAAACTAGTACTTTCTATGGAATATTTCTACATTATACCTTCTTTTGGAAGCGAGAAATAACAATAGCATGAACTATGATAGAACAATTGCCTCCCCAATTATCATTACCTTAAATTTATTAATCAATAATTGATAGCACAACCAGATACCTTAATCTCTTAATGTGTTCTTAATCAACAAAATGAGTTTCCTTTTAAAAATATAAGCAAGTTCATCTCTCTTTAGCATGCAAAAATGAGTTTTGCTATGTTTTCACATGCAAAACCCTCCTTATAGCATTGTACAATAAACTAGTACTTTCTATGGAATATTTCTACATTATACCTTCTTTTGGAAGCGAGAAATAACAATAGCATGAACTATGTTAAGGTCCTAACCCGCACATAGGTAGATTAATATATTCGGATGTAATAAAGGTCAATATTAATAAGACCTTTCAATAAAATAGAATAAGGCGGATGTAAGAAGACCTAATAGAAGCTTCCGCTTCTAGAAGGATCTTCCTCTAGATGCTTCTTTTTAGTATAAATAGGAGT
>JASDQU010099788.1:249200-273249 GCA_032191745.1 Picea mariana | reverse complement strand
CCACTCTTCACTCAAACTTTTCTTTTGTTTATGTCCCCCCACCCAACCATGTGTCCCCTCTATCCTCGTTTCCCTTTCTTCTACCACAATATTTTGTGGGTCAAATCCCCAAATTCATGGGTCAGATCAAAAACTTCTAGATGGGTACTCTGTCCATTCTTTCATTGGTTTCTGAGGAAGACTACCCAACTACCATCTTTAATAGTAAATAAATATTATGGAACAGAGGATAGTTTTGGTTTTGGTAATTTTTAATTTGGCAGAGTACTACCTGGCAAGGATCATCTCAACCAGCAATGTTTCCCCTCACCATTCCCTCTCATGGCATTGTAATCTGTATAGGAAATCCCCTTCATCATTTGTTCAAAATTTTCCATTTATATTAATAACTGAAAATGTATACAGCATATAATTTTGCAAAGGTTCATTGTCTTTCAAAATTCACCATAACAAGTCTATCCATAGTTTGGTCATAATAATAATTATATTTATAGACTGGGGAAACATGGGTCTTACAACTATCTTCATGGTATATGGGAAGGGATTGGGGGAAATGTGCATGTAATCAACATTATTCAGCTAGAGGTGACAAGTAGTTCCCCAAGCTCATGTAGGAATTGGTTATTACTTTTGCGACCTCTTTTATTTTCCTCTTTTGAAAGTTTGGGGCTATCATTAGAGGAATGGGTTTTAACACCTAAGGAGGAGGCAGGGGAATGCTTACCTATAGAGGTTGGATTGTGTTTCTCCTTGTTGTGCATGAAGGCATCCTTCAAACGTTGAACCTGATGTTTTGGGATTGAGTTTGGATCTTGATGCTCGCATGTTGCAGCATTGGACTGAAGATCTAATTAACCAAGGCACATCTCATTGCCATCTTCTAAATCGATTTGTTTTGGATTATATTACTGCATTTGTTCCTCCCAATTGGTCGGCTCTTGAGAATTTGGATCCATGGTCTTTCGACATTTAGAATTTTCATCCGAAATATTGGACGGGCCATGGTCATTTGTGGGATATTGCCTCTGTTGAGTCTTCTTTTGGGGAATGTTGTAGGGGTCCTCCTCATTATGATATTTCTATTCTGTCGAGGAGGAGTAGGTTGTCTATTGGGTTTTCTTCTTGTTGAGACCTGCTCAAAACCCTTAGCATCTTTTGTTGGTGGGGTTTGCACAAATGGTGGCGGGACATTCAAATGGAAATCTTGAAAGAGATGGTTGTGTTCGTCGAATTTTTGAGAGCGAAAGGGAATGTGTTTTTAATCGATGGTTTGTACCCATTCGGTATCTTGATAGTTGAGACATATCAATTCTAGTAGGGCCTTCAAAAGGTTCATGTAGATGTAGATGCAACCATCGGAGGTGTAGCGGCCCTGTTTAGTGACTTTAGAGATTTTCCTTGTTTAGTGACTTTAGAGATTTTCACAAAATAGCCCAGTGTATTGCATATACCTTCCAAGATTTCATCCTCCCATAATTCATACAGAAGCGAGTAGAGGCGTATCTAGATGGGGCAGCAGTAAAGTCCTCCTTTTTAGGGTTGAATCTCCCTATACTTTTAGGGTTGAATCTCTCTATCTAGGGTTGAAAGTACAGTCGTGTTGAATTTAAGAAATAGGGATTGTTTTTTAAAACCTTGTCCCAATCCTCCAAACTGGAGAAAATAATAGTGAATAATCATTTGAAATCTAGTTTGAGATCAATTTGGCCCTTGGGTTTCCAATTTGTTTTGGTCCTCCAAATGAGGGCTTTTTTTGTGGGCCAAATGCCCATGAATTTACCAATGAATGCATGATCATGCATGCACTGTATAGAATCCCCAATGTTTGAAAAAGTGATCTCATATTTGGGATTTTCTTCGGAATACAATGATTTGTGGTTTTGAGATTGTTGTGCCTTTGGTCTCACCATCTGCAATCTGAGGATCATCTTCAAGGTTCTTTCCCTTATTTTCTCATGAAGCATTGTGCCCGCCCTAACTACTGTTTTGTGGCAAGCTACAAAACCCTAAACCTCAGAGAAAACCCTAACTCTCAATCCGTTAAACCCTAAACCTCGGAGAAAACCCTAACTCTCAATCTGTTATTATATTCAATTTATTAAATATGGTAAACATTAAATTTTATTATCTTGAATATATCCAATATCATGACTTAATAAAATGAGGTCAATATTGAATTCACGGTTATTATGGTTATTATATTCAAGCTATTAAATTTAATAAACATTTTAATTTCATTGCTTTTAGGATGCTTAAGATACATGCTACCTTGACTTAATGAAATGAGATCAATATTGACATAGTGGCACTTAGAGTAGCAACATTGAATATTGAAAATAGTATTGAATACAAAACGTATAATACATTACTATATTAAAAAAAAAAAATCACATAGTTACGTATAGAATCTCAAGTTTCTTTTTATTTATTAGATGTTTCAATCTGGACGCTCCCTTCATTGCACCCGCTGTTTCGAGTTGTTGAGCCTTCAAGTCTTATTTTGGTGGTCAAGACTAATGATGTGTTATTGTCTCCCCGGCACTTACCCAATCTCTAGATTTTGAGTGGTCCAATATTTTTTCTCTGCTCTCCTACTGACCCGTCCCGAATCCATTGTTTCTTTCTGACCTTTGTCCCCTACCTTACGTCCTATTGCTCCCCACCTGTCGTTGTTTTTGGACTTTACTGGTAATTGGATTACCCTTAGCTTTTGACTCTCTCCCGGTGATTGGTATACTGCTAGGTAACTGTTATTTACTTATATACTCCTTGTGCTGAGTGACCCAGTCCACTGAACTGTTACTTTCATCCTTTGTTTTTTCCTTCTCCTGACGACAAGCCTGAAAACCTCCCTCACGAGTTATGGTTTCACAAACCGCTTCTATAATGGACGCGCTGACGAGTCCACTAAAGCATCCAACTGACGATCTTATCTGGGAGCAGGCAGGACTGTTTGACAAGCTGGATTCCCTTGAATCAAAGAGACAGTTTTTTCCCCCCAAAACCCCTATTTCAAATTTTTCCACTGTTCCCACTGCAAACCCCATCGGTAATCCTCCCTCCTCACTGCAGGTTACTACTGATCCCAAGCTGGTCCCGCCTCCTTCAGTCAGGTCCCACACAGACCTTGATTCCTCTACCAGACAGTATCGAGAAGGGAAACCAAACTTCCCAGCCCCTCACTCACCTTCTACCACTCATCGCAGGATCTCTGTCAGTAGAAAAGCGTGGAAGCCTTCAAAAAGATCAAAACGGCTGGTCCTGGGGGACGGAGTGGGTTTCGAAAACCTCTGTCAAATGTCAACCTGTGCTTTAGTGGGACGTTTTTCCTACCTCCGACTGAGCCCTCAGCCATTGGCGATCCAAGATAAAGAGCAACTGGTATCCACTTTTGGGTTACTCTCCGGATGTCCAGTTCCTCAAAAAAGGCTAGTTTTGCTTTCTCTGCAAATCTCCAGATGATGCCTCAAAACTACTGTCTTCTTTGTGGGTTTACGGAGGAGGTAGCATTATGTTAAAACGTTGGAGGTTAGCTTTCAATCCAGACACGGAGTACTTTCAACAGAGACATCTCTGGGTACTTCTCCCAGGCCTTCCTCTATACCTCTGGAATGAAGATTCTCTTACTGCTATCGGAAACGCCCTGGGGACCTTCATAGCACTGGATACCCAACTACTCAAGGGACCTTGGAGAAATTTGGGGAGAGTGCTGGTTGCGTTAGACATCACTGCAGGTCTGACAGAATCACTGGAGATTGTCTGGAGGGGGCGTAAACATCTTCAGAAGCTGGATTATCTTGGGCTCCCTTTCCGTTGTAATCTTTGCAGGGAGACTGGTCACCTTCGCAGCTCTTGTCCAGGTAAGTTGACTTCTGAATCTTGTGAAGAAAGTGAACTTTCCCTCAACCCCCCTGACTACATGGAGGTGGATCCTTCTCTGGCTCACCTGGATAGACCAGACCGACTTCCCCCTACTGAAGGCCATTGTTCTATACTGAGTCGAATTTGTCCTTCTCTCTTCTCTTCACTTACTCAAGCGGAAAAGAAGACCATTAATGACTTTTCTTGGCTCTCCTCCTCTTCCATCAAAATAGACCCCCTTCCTGCAAAAGAGATCCCCTTACCTACTGATAATCCAAGTTCCTTAACTCGCGTTTTACTTCTCGGAATGCCCCGGGCATCCCCCCAGCCAGAAAAACCCTCTTCTCTCGAAGCCGAGCCCTCTCCTACACCTTTGGCTGAACTCATAGCACCAGCGCCTTCCCCCTCACTTCAAGTTTCTTACTCACAGTCGCCTCCAGGTTTTAGCCAGCTGGAGGAGGACGATGTATCTCTACTGACTTCCTTGAATTCATTGGTTCCACCAGACTTACTTTTAAACAACCTACCCCTGCTCCCAGTGTACAGAGGCAAAGTACTTGTTACTCCAGCCTCCGATCCAGGTTMTTCATCCACTCCTCCTCCGGAACTAAACAAAAATTCGTTTGCTTGGTCGAGAGGTTTAGCAACTGATCTCTCCCCTCTACAGACGTGTAGTTCAAGGAAGAAAAAGGAGCTCCAGAATAGTCAGACAACATCAATTGAACTTCCCACACAGGAAGGTAAGGCCCTTAGAGCGATGAAGGCCTTGGCACGATCAAAATAATGATCGTGCTCTCCTTAAACATACGAGGGATTGGAGGCCCCCTCAAGGCGGCTTCTTTTCGAAGATTGCTGGAGAAATCAAAACCGGATCTCATCTTTCTCCAAGAGACCCTCTCGTCTGATGTTACTTCCAGGGATTTTGTGCACCTTTTCCATCCTTCTTGGGTCTCTGCTGCTGCAAGTTCCATAGGTAACTCCGGTGGCCTGTTGGTGGCCTAGGATCCAGAGCTCTTTGACCTGAGACCCTTCATGTCTTTGGGTGGCATTCTGCTAACTGGACGCTACCTAGCAACCTGTCAGGAGGTGGCATTCTTAAATGTTTACGGGCCCTGTACTAATAGATCCCTTTTTTGGAAAAATCTGGCTGCTAGTGGACTGCTCTTTCATACAAATCTTGTACTTGTCGGGGATCTCAATATTACATTTTCAGCTGACGAGCAGTGGGGAGGAACAAACTCACATGGACCTTCAGATTCCACTTACAGCGACCTCTTCAAAGCTAACAATCTGATAGACGTCAAGCCTCACAGCCTCGTTCCGATTTGGAGAAATGGGCGCACTGGTCTTGAGGCTATCTCGAAACGACTAGATCGTTTTCTTGTAGCAGAGGTGTTCCTATCCTCCTTGACTTTTCCATCGTCATGGGTGGAATTTCCTTTTGTTTCGGACCATGCTCCGATTGTCCTTCAATTGTTGCCTCCAGCGCTGCATAGATCGACCCCCTTCAAATTTAATTATCATTGGCTACTCTCTGAGGAGTACACGAACATTGTTCACAGGGTCTGGACTAACGATTGTTATCTAGCCAAAGTCGACCCACAGAGGCGATTGGTTTGGAAGCTTAAGGCTCTTAAATCTAAAACAAAAGCATGGTATTTGGATAAAAAAAAAGCCAGGAAAGCCCTCTTAATCCAACTGGAGGCAGATATTTCCGAGCTTATCTTCACTTCATCTACAACATCTTTGACTGAGGAGGAGGCAGTGAGACTAAAGTCTTTAGAACTTAATAGAGCATCCATCTTGCGGGACGAAGAAAGGGCGTGGAGACTCCGCAGCCGGGCTAGTTGGCTGAAACTCGGCGACTCAAATACTAAGTTTTTCCATCATGTGGCGAGCTATAATAGATGTAAAAAGAACATTTGGTCAATTGACAGTGCTGGGATTGAACCAATCCGGGGACAGGAGGCGATTATGGCTGAAGCCGAGGAGCATTTTAAACAACAGTTTAAACCTTCCAATGATCAATACCTCTCTGAAAAAGTTTCTACGGCAAGTCTTTTTCCTAAATTCATCACTTCAGATGATTCAACTGAGCTCTTTAAACCTGTAACTCTTACTGAACTCAAAGATATCATGGTCCACTTTAAAAAAGAACGAAGCTCGGGGCCGGATGGATGGACCTCTGAGTTTTTCATCCACTTTTTCGATTTGGTCGGTATGGATCTTCTTCAAATGGTGGAGGACTCTCGCCTAAAAGGTAAGATCACAGGGAGCCTTAATGCTACTTTTCTTGTCCTGATTCCAAAGGATAATCTCATGTTATCATTCAACGACTACCGTCCTATTTCGCTCTGCAACCTAGTTTACAAGCTAATCTCTAAGGTTATTTCCAACCGGATCAAGACTTTTCTTGGCAGGAGCCTATCTGCGGAACAACTTGGATTCTTAAAAGGTAGAAGAATCCAGGATGCTATCGGTGCTGCCCACGAATGCATCCACAGTATCAAACAACAAAATATTAAAGCGCTGATTATGAAGCTGGACCTCAAAAAAGCCTTTGACAGTATTGATTGGGACTTCTTAAGGCTTGTGCTACTTGTTGTGGGTTTTGGTGAAAAACTTTCGAATTGGATTCTAGCTTGTGTTACAAGCGCTAATTTCGATGTTATTATCAATGGTGAGGCCACGAACTTCTTCAATAGTGAGAGGGGCCTCCGACAGGGATTCCCTCTCTCCCCCTATCTCTTCATTTTGATCATGGAGGGTCTTAGTCTCCTTCTCACCAAGAGCTTCAATGAACATAAGATCTCCGGCATCAAAGTTACAAAGTTCATCAAGATTGCCCACCTTATGTTCGTTGATGATGCTCTTCTATTGTCCAGAGCTGATCTAGCGGAGTGGACAGTAATCCAGGAGGTGTTACATCGTTTCTGCTCTGCCACAGGACTGTCCATCAATCTATCAAAATCTTCTGTCTACTACTGGGGACTTTCGGAGCCCGAACTACTTGAATTCAAAGCCTCCTTGCCTTACTCGTTTTTTGACATGGGAGAGGGATTCAAGTATCTTGGGTTCCAGCTCAAAATGGGAGCGTACACCCCTGCTGATTGGCATTGGCTTGTCAATCTTTTCGAGCGGAAAATAAATTTCTGGTGTAACAAGTGGCTTTCCATCGGAGGTCGACTAATACTGGTTAAGTCGGTCCTGGAAAGCTTAGCGGTGTTCTGGATGTCAATGGCGAAAATTCCTCAAAAGACCCTCAACACACTTCGGAGACTTGCATCAAATTTTCTATGGAACGGCCATGGGAAAAAACACAGATTTCATCTTTGCAGCTGGGCGTCTTTGACTACTTCAGAAAGGGCTGGAGGCTGGGGGCTTAGAGACTTATCCCTTTTTAATATTGCCCTCCTGGCAAGTTCCCTTTGGCGGGCAGTAAATCTTAATAGTATTTGGCACCGGATAGTTGTTGGAAAATATTTGGGCTCACAAAGACTTTGTGACTGGCTGCGCAAGCCTTCTCTACAGCAAAATCGGGCCTCCATTTTCTGGAAGGGGATGATCGCCTCTTCTTCCATCATTCTTCACTGGCTCTGATGGAAGCCAGGTACCGGAACTGATATTAGATTGGGACGTGATCAGATTGTGGGTTTAGATGAGGAATCGCTACTCCATACAGAATTGTGCTTGAAGCTTGGCTCTTTAAATCTTTTCACCCTTGCACAAGTTAGAACAGCGACTGACAATCCCTCCTGGCCGGACAATTGGTTGAGGAGCAACGATTTAAATCTAGATGGTCGGTGGGCTTTAGAATGGAATAGATTTTCCTCAGCTCTAAAGAGCGCTGGCATTTCACTCACTGAAGATCATGATTCTCTCATGTGGACTGGTGGGGATGCCTCTGGTCTCCTCACAGTAAAAAATCTTTATGAGGCCCTCTTCTCCCATTTTCAGCCCGAGTCTTTATCATCTTGGTTCCAACAGATCTGGTGCTGGAAGGTTCCCTTGAAATTTAAATTGTTCGCCTGGCTTGCCGGAAAAGATAAAGTTCTAACTTGGGATTCGCTTCGAAGGAGAGGTTGGGAGGGGCCCGGAATCTGTCCCCTCTGTCGTCATGCCCATGAAGACATTCATCATTTATTAATACACTGTGATTTCTCGAGAGAGGTTTGGCTCTATTTGCTCTCACACCTTAATCTTCGCGCGTCCTGGAGCGGGAGAACAGTCTCTGATTGTTTCATTAAGTGGCTTTCAAATCGCTTCCTTCCGAACAACCTGGTGGCCCACATCTGCTGGAACCTTTGGATCGAAAGAAATCATGCTCTGTTCGAAGACCGGGCTCCTTCCTCCAAAGCTGTCATCTATAGAGTACTCGCCTTGTTCAGCTGACAGCCTTCTACAGTTAAGCCTGTCTTTATAAAAGACATCGACCTGAAATTGCCAGAGGGATACACCCTTTCTTGTTTTGACGGTGCTGCCATATCCACTGGACTTTGCTGCGGGGCGGGGGGTTTCTTCAAGTCTCATCAATCGAGAATTACCAAATGGTTTCTCAACTATGGTTCGGGATCCAATACCAAAGCTGAGCTTATGGGACTTTGGGCAACTCTCTCATTAGCCTCCTCTTGGTCCATCTCTCATCTTCTGGTCCGTGGAGATTCAAGCGTCATCATTGATTGGATCAATCAAAAAACAACTTCACTCTGTCCAGATTGAGGGCTGGAGACAAAAGACGCTGGACCTTTCAGCAAGTTTCATAAGTTTAAACTGTCAGCACTTCTCAAGATCCTTCAACCATGAAGCTGACGCTCTATCAAAGAGAGCTCTATCCGAGTTGGCTGGGAAACTCTCGATCTACCACTGTGAAAAGGGGATCGAGAGTCCTATTACCGTCATTACCATTTTCTGATCTTGTCTGTGGCCTTCATCTTCTGATTTAGACAGTCTTTCTTAGATTCCAACAGCCCGTTGGGCGTCTTATCCGCTTGGTTCTATTCATTTTTGCTCGAGGAATGGGCATATGGAGAATTCTGGAATGATATACACACCTCCTGTTCCGAATGTAATGATTGTCTCTCTGCTGGAGCATGGATTATAGTTTTAATCCCCACTGCAGAATCGTCTTATTGTAAATGGTTTTATATTATATATAAAATTGAGTGAATTTTTTTCATGGAAAAAAGTCTTATTTTGGTGGTTAATTTAATGGTTGGAATTTAATATTTAGATGCAGCTTTCCCCTCTATTTTTCGTATTGTCTTAAACTTTGACCTGAAAATTGTAAACATGGACCTTGAGTCGAGTATGGCGGTGGTATTATTCCGTGTGTGACACAAGCATGTTTTTAAATTTTATGTTTGATATATACATTACTATATTATATATTTTTATGATGGATTACAGTAGTATAATATAGTTTAAATGTCAGTTTAGAAATAGTTATTATAATTAGAAAAAAAATTATGGAATTAAATAAAATCAATATTTATTTTATTAGCGTTCACTAAGAACAAATTAAGTGATTACTTGTGATTCTTTAGAATTTTGTTTATGTTCTCGAAAAGCATTAAGATAAGCTTTCCAAGATCATCATAGTTTTGTTGAGTTAAAAGGTTAGGAAGGTTGGTACTGTAACAAAGATTTTGAAAATGAGATATAATTTGGGTATAGGCTGGACAATCTAAGAGAAAGTGTTTTTCATCTTCAACCTTTTTAGTGTCACAAAGGTGACACACTCTTTCATCTCATGGAGTTTGTGGAATTGACCAGCGCCTAGTTTCACTATGGAGCTTGTGAGAATTTGTTCTTATCTTAGCAATGCTTATTTTTTTCTTTACACTCGTCAAAACAGATAGATAATTTTGATCTTCTAGATTAGGGTTGATTACATCCTTATAATACCTTAACTTTATTTTTTCCTCTAACTCTTTATCACACCAAAATTTTCTCCTTCAATTTTGGTTTCATGATATTTGTAATAGTATTTTTATTCTGCAAAATGGTGTCTCCCATGATTTCCCAATAGTTTAGCCAAGACCGGGCATTTGTATGTCATCCTCGCTTGAGTCGATGGTGGTTATGACTCGATTTTGAAGCAATTTTAGGAAGCCCGTTGTCTTCCATGTTGTTTAACTTGTTCTTATACATTAGGTATCTAGTCATAGCCCTGCTCTGAATGGGGCAGAGGTTTGTTTCTAAGAGGAGGATGGGATAAGGCATATTTCCTTTAATTTTGAGATTATAGGTTATAAAATTCTTTTGTAAGTGCTCTATCTTTCTCCAGGATTCACTAGAGATACTACAACAAATACTTCACATCCATAAAGAATAAGAGGTGTAACGAGATTCTCAAAGAGGAGTTTCTTCTTATCCCAAATCCAAAGATCGGTTGAATTGCAATTGTTTTCAAGCCCATAATAAGCTTTTCATCCCCCAATAATCATTTTCTCAATGCTATAATTCCACTTGAGCTTGTGGTGAATATCAATTCATATTCAAACCATTAAATTTCCTAAATATTTTAATTTTTAAGAAGAATGTTTTTGGGGCCAAGTTAATCTCAATATAAAATAAAATTGAATATAATACATTACTATATTGATTTTCTAATCAATATAGAGTTGAATAATAATAATAATATATTTTCAAAGTCACGGCCACACCAAATTGGTGTATGAGACCCAGGTATGGTATTTATTTTGTAGACAATTTGGGCAAGGGTTTATTGTCCAATTTGCAATTTGCACTAGTTTAAATATTCTATTTTTTTTTTATTTTTTTGGCATAATTTTTTACTAGTTTGTTTAAAATAGGGTAAAAAATGTAAAAAAATTGTTGGAATTATAAATATTAATTGTTGAGATTGCATATTCTAGGTGCGATAAGAGTTTTTGGGAGGTAAATCTATTTATGTATTAAAAAGCCAATTTAAACAATGTAAAATTGCAATTTCACTCACAATTTCATAGTCAAATTCCCCTGAAAGTGTCACTTTTAATCTCATGGCAAAAATTTAGTGTCACGTTTAATCTCATGGCAAAAATTAAAGAAGACTACAACAACACTTGGAAAAGAGTAATGAGGACATTAATGGAGGAGTAATGATGGCATTAAGGTTAGCTGTGATATTTCGAGGTATTAATGCAATTAGATTTTTTTTTTTGTTGAAGTTGTGAAATTTTGCGGGATCAATTTTAAGAATATAAAGGTTTTCTTACTTGGAGAGTGGAAAGTGATATGTACCATGCATTAAGTTAATGATTGACAACGTGCTCTTTTAATCTTGTTTGTTGGATGGCGAATAGTGTGGTATCCAATAGATAGAAGAAAGATAATACACACCAATCATTCACTTACTGTATGATACATAATTTTCTTCCTTCCAACTCTTCTTCCCCGTAATCACAACTGCAAAAGCAGAAACAAATCATTTTTAAACCAATGGTAGAAGATCGTGCAACTGTACAAAGACCAGACCGGGTCCAAATCAAACTAAAAGGACAAAGCGAGTAAACAATTTGGGCAGTCTCCACCCGTGGCACATAAAAAACGGTGGTAAAAATAACGCAGTTTGAGCAGGGTACAATAAAAAAAAGGTATGAAGGGAGAGAAGAGATAAATACTTTATATATAAATAAAAAATGATATAGTAATTTACTTTAAATTTATAAAAATAAATAAATATAAAAAACATAAAATAAATTTATAAAACACATAAAGAAGGGACTATTTATTATGAAATAACGGAATAGAAAATAAACGGGCCAGAACCATAAGGGAAAACAGAAAAACAAATATCGAAAGTAAAGCAGAAATGCACTTTTGAGAGGGAAAAAACATGGTCTTACGTTTACTTAAAATGAAGTTATGTGTAAAACTAAAAGATTAAATAAAAGAAGGATAATAGAAAATAAAACATTTAAAAAATGGGTGAGATTTAGAAAAGAGGATAAAATATATTTAAAAAGATTAAGTAAATGAATTACAAGAACCTAACAAGTCAAAGTTAAAATAAAAAGAATGTGACCTCACTAGATAAGGGTTTGGGAGGACAAATAAAAGATTCGAAAAAAAACATATATGAGAAAACAAAGGATATAAAGCTATGGAAAGAGATAAAATGCAATTAGCAAAACTATATCAATTGGGGTTAATGGTTGGAACCCTTGAAACACTAGAAAAAGGTTGTAGCAAATAGAAATGTGAAGAGTTATGTCATAGCTATGTTGATCATAGGGAAGGAGTTCATCTCATGTATGTAAATGTTTCGAGTTGTACATTTTGAGGATATGTACAATTGTTTTGTTGACTATCTATGTTTATCTATTAGTCTAGGGATGGTAGGTAGTTAATTTGATTAGTTTGGTGTTCATCGTAGACCAAACATTGGATCAAATGATACTTAGGACCCTATTGTGGTATTTGGTAACCCAAAATGAACCCAAACATACTGGAAGAAGTGCTTCATAGTGGCTTTTGTTGAGACACTCTTCTGTAGGGTGACACAATTCCCATATTAGAAAACTGATCAACAACCACAAAAGATCGATCATTGCCATGCTTTGTTGAGGGTATATCTAACATAAAACCCATAGACACTAACTCCTAAGGGTTACTTAGAGTGAAAAGAGGAGTGTGCAATCAGTGCTTTCTAGTTGTAGGTTAAATGATGTCATATGCAGTGCAAGATCTAATATAAATGTTGATGTCTCGTTGGAGCTTTGGCGAGTAGAATTACTTCTACAACACTACCAATGTCTTCTCCACACCAAAGTTCCTTGCCACCCAACTATAATGTACCACCCAAATCATATTCTCACAGTTGCTTGAAGGAACATAGAGATGGACCAAACGGCATAGAAGTCCATCTTGGAGGTGAAAGTATGAAACTTGTTTATCAACAGATGTTTTGATATGTAACAGTAAAGCTAGGATTGTCTTAATAGAGTTGGGGACACTCTGAAGTCTTCTATCCACAATAATTGAAAATTTTGCTAGGTGCCACAACTAGAGGTCAACGAAGGTAGTTGGAAACTCCATTGGTGCTTCCCTTCTTGTACTTGATGTTCAGAAGAAATTGTTGAAGATACATTGACCACTTCTTATGGCAGTCATTTTGCAACTTGCCCTACGTTTGCATGAATTACAGAGACCCATGGTTAGTGTGGATGATCATTTCCTTTCCCAAAATGTAATGCTTCCACTGTTAACATGCCTTAACAATGGAGTAAATATTTTTTTCATAGGTGGGCATTCTGTGAACCATGTCAAAAAGTGTCTCTTTTTTTATAGACCATTGAATGTCCATGTTGTGTGAAGACTACACCCACTGCATAATTTGAGGTGAATGTCTTCATTTTAGGTGGTTTGTTGTAGATCGTTTAGAATCAAAACTTGTGTCATATAGAGGCAACTCTTTATCTCCTTGAAAGCTTTATGTTGTTTTTAGGCCCAAACAAACTTCATCTAGGATCCACCCCTCATCACCTAGCTCAAGCGCCAAGAAATATGAGAGAACCCTAAGAAGAACCTATGGTAAAATTTGGTGAGGCCCAAGAAGTTAAGGAGCTCGGTTAGTGTTTTTGGGGTTGACTAGTCACAAAAAACTTGGATCTTGGTTGGATCCACATGCATACCATGTTCATCCACAATGTATCCCATATATTGAATTTCATGCATGTTGAATGAGCACTTCTCCATGTTGGTATATAGCTTGTGTTAGACAAGGTGCTCAATTCTTGTTGAATGTGTTTCAAATGCATTCCATAAGGTGTCTTGAAGACGAGGATGTCATTTAGGTATACTACCACAAAAAAATGGTGAAAGGATATAGAATTGTAACATCCCCAGCCTCCAAGCTAAGCCATGCCACACAAAAAAAATCGTCTTATACCATTAATTAACTATCATGCCCTGCATATGCAACAACTATGCAGAATCCAACAACAACATGCACAATCATGCATAATTATGTACAATGACAACGAACAAAATTAACATAACATACACAACAATATTCAACATGTAAACACACATAAAAGAGCACTTATCTTTTGTTGTAAATCACCAACTGCATGCAGACCTTAGATGTTCCTCCCAACCATAAAATCTATTGTTTGTGCACTCTCAACCGCAGGTCACCTCTGAGTTGGGGTTATGACTCTACTAGAGAAAAGGCTACCTAAGCCAAACTAAGGTATAACCAACACCACAATAAATAATAGTCTCAAGTGCCAACTCCAGCAACAATTCCCAACTCACAGCCCCTCATTCCCCATAGCTTGTCCCACCCTAGGAAGTGTACCCATTCTCTGCTCAATAGTCCTTTGGTTGTCCCACTTCCCTTCCAATCTTTAGCAAAAATCCGGTTAGGAAGTCTCAAATCTCTATGGCACCTAGAAAAAAAGGTTTCTCAAGGAATTACAACACCCACTAGCCCAACAAACAGGGAAACTTATTCCCAACAATTCTCTCACCTGGAGAGAGCGCTCTGTAGGCCTGACAACCTGCTTCTTTAGCCCAAACCACCAAATATTTACTTGGTAACAGTCAGCTTCACAGCTCCCTCCCCCAATTTGTAATATTTTCCCCTCACTTAGGAACATAGGATAAACATCACATAAGAATTTAGGACTAAAGAATAGTATTATTTTATTCGTTGGCTTAAGCCCCCTAGACTTAACCACTTTTCCTCTCAAGTCCTATCCCCCTTTCCTTCTCATGGATTCCTAGCCCCCCATACTCTTTCGTCATAGTTGGTTTGCAACAGTGATGTATTTTATTAATATCATCGAGTGTGGTTACATATTACATTTGTTAATCTCATTGGCCTTTCAACTCATAGGCTCCTTGGCCTAAATCATACAAGCACTCTAGCGTCCAAATATATAAACAAGGCACTCTGGCCCAAAACATCCTGGCTCACCAACTTATAAAGCATTTGTACATTTACAATTGGGGTTCATCCTAGGGGTATTAGATTATGCTCTCCCTTATTTATGCATTGTCCTCAGTGCATTATAAACACATATACAACAAAATTCTTTAAAAAGCTCCAAAAAGATGTGGGTACTCCTCCTGCATGCCATCCTCATACTCCCATGTTACATCTTTGGGAACGTAGCAGCTCCACTAGACCTTTACCAGCCCTATTGCTTGATTTTGGAGTAGCTTGACTTTCTTGTCCAATATGCACATCAGCAGAACTCAGAAGTCGCCTTCTTGCTCCACTTGGATCACATTCCAATAAATTACATGATTAGCATCAAGCACATACTTTTTAAGCAAAGACGCATGAAACAAATTGTGTATGCACATGGATGCAAGTAGTGCAAGCATGTATGCAACAGGACCAATCCCTTCTAGGATCTCAAATGGTCCACAATATCTTGTTGTCAGCTTTGGGAAGCTTCCCAATTTAAGTGAACTCTTTGTAGCTTTCACTTTCAAGAAAACATGCTCGCCCACTTTAAATTATCTGTGTGTTTTGCCTTTGTCTATATAACTTTTCTATCTATCATAAGAAGCCTTTAAATTCTGCTTTATTTTCACCATCTATCCTTCCATTTCCGTGAGCAATTATGGCCCAACCACTGCTCTATTTATTGGGTTGTCCCATCTCACTAGCGTGTTTCACTTTTTGCCACATAATGCTTCAATGATGCATGATACCCATTATTATAAGAAAACTCCACTAAATGTTGATATTCTTTCCACTTTGATGGTTCATCTATCACATACATTCTTAGCATATCTTCAATCAACTGATTGACCCTCTCTATTTTCCCATCTGATTTTGGGTGATAGGTTGTGCTAAAATTCAGATTTGTCCCAAATCCTTTAAATTATCCCTTCCAAAAATTTGATGTGAACTTGGGGTCTTTGTCAGAAACAATTTCCTTAGGCACACCGTGTAGCATGACAATTTCTATCATGTAAATCTATGCAATGTTAGTTGCCTTGTGAGTTAATTTCACCGAAATAAAATGAGCAACTTTAGTTAGCTTATCCACCACCACCATGATGGAATCATGTTGCTTCACTTTTCTTGGCAGCTTGGTGGTAAAGTCAATTTTCACCACTTCCCATTTTCACTCAGGAATGGGCAATGGTTGGAGAAATCTTGTTGGATGTCTATGCTGAGCCTTTAACTTTTGACATTATAGACACATATGGCTATATAATCAACGACTTCTTTCTTCATACCTGGCCAAAAATATTGGCTTTGTACAACTACAATTGTTTTATGGCACCTTGGGTTCCTAGCATAAGGCACATTATGCATTTCTCTCAGCACCATATTTTTCAGCTCCTAATATGTAGGCACATATACTCTGCCCTTGTACATGAGGATCTCATCCTCTCTTAGCTCATAATCTTTAATTTTTGTTGAAAATTACCTTGCTATAATTTTTCTTTTGTTTCCAAATAATGTTGGTCTAATTTTGCAACTTCCAAAATTATTTCTTTCAAATTATATTTGTACATGCTAATGGTTGTAGCATGCATATCATACACCCTCATGTTGAGTGCATCAACCACCTTGTTCTCCTTGCCTTTGATATGCTTTATATCAAAGTCATACTCATTGAGGAATTCCAACCATCTAATTTGTTTGACATTCAAAGTTGGTTGTCCAAATAAATATTTCAGACCACTATGCTCTATCCTCAACTCAAATATTTTTACCATAAGATAATGCATCCACATCTTCAAGGCATGAACTATGGATGCCAATTCTAAATCATATGTGGCTTATTTTCTCTCATGTTTCTTCAATTTTCTTGAATCGTAGGATATCACATGCCCATTTTGGGTAAGGACACCTCTAAGCCCTTCCTTGCAAGCATCAGTGCACACAATGAAGTCTTCATTTGGATCAACAATCTTCAATATTGGTGCACTTGTCAATAAATTATTCAAATGTTGAAATATGTCTTCACATTCGTAAGTCCACTCGAACTTCAGACCCTTCTTTTTCAAAGAAGTGGTTGGATGTGCAATCATTGAAAAGCCTTCAATAAATCTTCTATAATAACCTGCAAGTACCATGAATGATCTCACTATTGAGACATTCTTTGGTGTTTTCCATCCTCTAATGGATTCTATATTCTCAGGGTCCAATGTTATCCCTTCCTCTGAAATGCTATGGCCTAAATAATTTATCTACCTCTGATAAAATGAGCACTTGCTCAACTTTTCATACAGTTGATGCTCCCTCAACACTTGTAGCACCATCCTCAATTGTTGCTCATTCTCTTCTCCTGACTTAGAGTATATATGTAGGTCATCCAAGAAGACAATAACAAATTTATCCAAGTAATTTTTGAAAATCCCATTCATTAAACACATGAAGGCAGTTGGTGCATTTGACAACCCAAATGTCACCATAGTAAACTCATAATGGCCATACCTTGTTCTAAATGTTGATGATATCTTCTTCTTTAATCCTCACCTGATGATATCCTGACCTGAGGTCAATATTGGATAATATATTTGCATCCTTTGGTTGATCCAAAAGATCAGCTATCCTTGGAAAAGGATACTTGTTCTTCACGATCACCTTATTCAATTGTCTAATATCAATGCACAACCTCAAGGTTCCATCCTTCTTCTTAACAAATAACATTAGGGCACCCCAAGGTGACAAACTTGGGCGTATGTACCCCTTCTTCAAAATTTCTTCAAGATACATTAGAAATTCCTTTAGCTCCGGTGTACTCATCCTATAAAGAGTTTTGGACATTGGTGCATCTCCAGGCATCAAATTAATGGAGAAATCTATATCTCTCTTTGGTAGCAACCCCGATATCTCTTTAAATACATCCTCAAGGTATTTCAAGACTAGAATATCTTCAATACTTGGCACTTTATCCGTAGTTGCCTCTTCCATATGAGTTGCATATATTTGCCATCCTTTCCTGAAGCTTCTTTTTAGCTAGAAGGTTGAAATTTCTCTTATAAATACTACCCTTGGAATACCCTAAAGTATTCTCAAGTTCCCTTCTTCATCCAAACAAGTGAAGTCTTTGTTGTAGAAATCTAGGATGTTATGATGCTTGTCCAACCAATCCATACCAATTAGGCAATTATATGAACCCAAATGTATGATGTTCATATATGCCTTTGTGATTAGTCCATTCATGTCCATTGGACAATCCTTAACCAACTCATTGATTCTTCGTTTAGCTCTCATAGCTAACTAAACTAGCCAAGATTTCCCATGCTTTCTTCTTTGCAAATAAAATCTCTCAAGAATATTAGGATCTATGTAACTATGGCTAGCTCCCGAATCTATTAAAATATCTATAGGTTGATAATTGATCTTACCTTCTACTTCAATCATATGAGATCGAAATTCAATTTTCTTGTTGTCCAAGGATGCATAGATCCTTGGCATTCTTATGCCCATGTCTCCAATTGTATCAGCCTATTGTACATTGTGAATAGTCTTGACTCTTTCTCCTCTGTGAGGGAAATATATATACATGTGATGTCCCTCGCAACCCCAACATTTAATAGGTTGTTGACATGGATTTTTTCCCAATGATTCTGTCATTCTGGTTTCATTTTGAGTTGGTTTCCTTTGAGAACTATTTCTAAAAAATGGTGACTTGTGCCCTTTCTTTCTCTGCTCCATCTTACCTTTCTTCTTGTCTTCCCAAGTCTTTTGGAAAGTTGGTCTTCCTCTATGCTAATAATAAAGGAATTTGGCTCTCCTTATTTCTTCCTCTAATGTCTTGGGATCATCATATTGTATCTTATCACTAAAAATTGAAGGCAACCCACTCAAGAGTATTTGAATCTTGACTTTCTCATCCTTGATGAAATCAACATAACTCATCATCTCTAAGAATATTCTCTCATACTCATTCATGGTCATGCTCCCAAGATTAAGTTCAAAGAAATCCTTCATCTTCCTATCATAATAATGATTGGAAAAGTATTTCTTCTGAAAATGCTTTTTGAACTGCCTCCAAGTGATATTTTTATCTTTAATGTGCTTTACTTGCACGAGTTGGTCCCACCACATTGATACTTTTCCCTTCAGTTGATAAATTACATTTCTACTTTCTGCTTATGAGGAATAATTGTGCAATTGGAAATACTTCCCCATCCCCAACAACCAAGCTTTTTCATCCTCATCTTTTCTATGCTCACCGTCGAAGGTAGGAAGTTGATCTTTATTGTCTCCCCTTGTAGTTCATCAACTCCATAACTCCTCCTATGCTTTCTGATAGGAGATAAACTTGAACTACTTTCTTCTCTTTTAACATAGTGTTTTGTTGAGTGATGATGATGTCTACCAACACTTCTAGATACTTCCTTTTTTTGCATTAGAACTGTTATCCTTTGACTTACTTGAATCAGTATCCTTATCCACCTTCTTCTTTATCCTATCCAAGCTTTGCAACAATTTGATGTTGAATCGATTCTACTGCTCTTGAGCTTTCATAAGCCTCTCATTATCAGCTTTATAGCTTAGCACATCTCTTTTCAAAATATTTATTGTCTCTACTAAATTTATGCTCTTCTTGTTGCCTTATCCATGCCCATTTGATTATGTCCTTGCATTACCCATGTTGACATACAATCCCCTGACTTCATCTTCATGGTTGTAAATTCGTTGTGCATCTTCCATGTTTCTAGTCTCTCTATTGATCCTGCTCTATTCTATTTTTTCCCTTAATTATGAAAAAATTGCATGCAATAGGATTTGTTAGACTAAATAATTCAACAAATCTATAAAATTATGCACAATTATGCCCTTTAAGTGCACCAAAATTCTTCTTTATGATTGGTTGTGAATTTTACTACTCAATTCACATTTATAGGTGCATATTTGGATTCCTTTATCCAAAATCTTTCCAATGACTATCTCCTTGTTCCATTCTGAGTTCCAAGCAACAAGTTATGGTCATCTGAACATTACCCATTTACTCATCTTTGGTACAAAATCCTATAGGTGTCTTCTTCCTCCTTCTGTACACTTTTTGGTTCCCAAATTCCCAATATAAATTCATGGATGTTTTCTATGGTTCATGATCTTTCCATAGAATAATTTTTTTCCTCAAACTGATGTCTGAGTAGGGAGTTATGCCCTTTGGAAGTCAACGCATATGAAATTTTACCTTGCATTGTTTCCATTGTGACTTCCTCATACGAACATTGTTTTGAGAATAGAATAGCTCATCGGAAATCTCTCCTCGAGCTCTTTTATTTATGTTGCAAACACTATATGTGGTTCTTATGACACTTAAGGTCTAAAAAATTAGAACTCCTAAAAACATTATTTAGGCCCTAAAAAATGCCTTGCAAGATTATGACCTACAAAACACTATAAATTTATGAGAAATTTGAGTGGATTATGCTGACCTGGTTGCTAATCTGGCGTTCTAGGTCCACCTAGAACCCCAAGGTAATTCCATGTTAGCCTCTTGGCCTGCCTGGTCCTACCTTATAAACTTTCAACATCTTCTCTCTCTTATCTCTCCTCTCCCTTATCTTTATATCCCCTTACGCTAACCTTAGAATTTAGTAAAATATTAATATTTTATGGGCCCCACCTACCCAGCTAGCACACCTTTGACCCTGAATGCGATAAGGGTCGCACCTTGAATGTCAAACTTCCATGTGGTTCCCCTTCATTGGTCGCGAGAATGGGTGGGTCTCATTTTGCCCCTTTACCTTGGCACATGATATTACATTCCTCCACGATCCAACAATGGATATTAGGCAAGATCAATGGCAGAGAGGCCTTGTCGCATCCCCAACATGCACAAGCATTAACACACCCCCTGGGGTGCGACACTCCAAAACCCTTTCTATGTGGCACAATTTTAATGGTGTCGCATCGTAGAAGATCCTGGGAAAAACCACTTCGCTTCTCATGCAATATCTGTTTATGGTATTGGGCTATACCACCATGCTCATGTGACTCCCACGTCACCTGTTGGACCCACCACACGCATTACAGACCCTGCCACGGTACCACCAACTTCCACTGTGCACCTACCACCATGACAGTCCACGTCATCTCTTCCACATCACCACCACATTACTACCACATGGCCTTCACATCATGCTGACGTCATGGTATGGAAAATTACCCAAATTTTCTGAAATTTCAATTTTTTCCAATTTTTTTAAAAATGTATAATTTTGAAATTTCTGCCAAGGCTACCATGAGACTCTAAAATTAATCTTGTTGTGGCCAATTTTTTCCCTGTATGCATCAAATTGACTTATGCAACAACCAATTACCTCTGTGTGCAATTGGTTGACATTTATGGGCATGAACTCCCTTCAACTTCACTCAGAAATTGGGGATTTTTACCCAATTTTTCCATGGCTTCCCAAATTCGTAAACCTTGACAATTATGGGCCAGAATTTTCCCATTGAAAGGTTAGAAATTAGGGATTGTAACCCCTGAATGCAAATCTCCCAACATTGTTGGCAATTTCCCAAACTTTTCTTGGAAATATTTTAGCAAATACATTGCGGAAACCTATGAACTTTAATTGTTGCAATTTCAACTTCCATGTGCTGACAAAAGGCCCATACATGCTCAATGTTGAACATGTGGCTCTGATATCACAATGTAATGTCCAAACCTCCAAGTTGATCCATGCCACACTTTTTTTTCCCTCTAATACCATTAATTAACTACCATGCCCTGCATATGCAACAACTATGCAAAATTCAACAATAACATGCTTAACCATGCATGATTATGTACAATTACAACAAACAAAACAAACATTACATACACAATAATCAACATGTGAACACACATAAAAGAACACTTACCTTTTGTTGTAAATCACCAACTGCATGCAGACCTCAGATGTTCCTCCCAACCATAGAATTTGTTGTTCATGCACTCTGAACAACAGGTCACCCCCAAGTTGGGACTATGAATCCACTAGGGAAAAGGCCACCTAAGCCAAACTAAGGCCTGACCAACATCACAACAAAGCATAGACTCAAGTGTCAACTCCAATAACAGTTCCCAACTCATAGCCTCTCATTCCCCATGGCATGTCCCACCCCAAGAAGTGTACCCCTTATTTTCTCAATAGTCCTTCAATTGTCCCACTTCCCTTCAAGGCTTCAACAACAGGCTGACCAAGAAGTCTTAGATATCTATGGCACCTGGAAAAAAAGGTTTCTCAAGAAATTACAACACCCACTAGCCCGACACACAGGGAAACCTATTCCTACCAATCCTCTCACCTAGAGAGAATGCTCCACAAGCCTGACAACCTGCTTCTTCATACACTTTATATATGCATGTGCCCTTTTTTACACTTGGCACTAAAAGAAATATCTTTCCCCCCGCTTTGTAATTTGTTCCCCTCACTTAGGAACACACGATAAGAAATTACATAAGACATTATGACTTAGTAATAATATTATTGTATTCATTGGATTAATCCACCTGGACTTAGCCCCTTTTCCTCTCAATTCCTAGCCCCCTTTCCCTTTCATGGATTCCTATCCCCCCATATGATTTCTTCTGACTTGGTCTGCAATAGTGATCCATTTTATTAATATGATCGAGTTTGATTACATATTACACTTGTTAGGATCGATGGCCTTTCAACTCATAGGCTCCCTGACCTAAATCACACAGGCACTTTGGCCTCAAAATATATATACAAGGCACTCTGGCCCAAAAATCCTGATTCACCAGTCTATAAAGAATTTGTACATTTATTATTGGAGTTCAGCCTAGGGTTATTACAAGAATATTAGTCATCATCCTCATGAATTTCCCTGGTGCATTAGTTAATCCAAAAGGCATGACCAACCACTTGAAGAGACCTTTCTTAGACTTGAAGGTCATATTCCACACATCAATTGGATCGATTGGCACTTGGTGATAGCATGAATTAATATCAATCTTGTTGAAAAACACGGTGTTATCTTTGAGTTGATCAAGAAAATAATCAATTCGTTGGATTAGGTGTTTATTCTTAACTATGGTTTTGTTTGAGTTTTTGTAGTCAATATAGAGTCACCATGTCTCATCCTTCTTTTGAACTAGCATAATAGGGTTCCTACAAGGTGAGGAGCTTGGTCAAATATGGCCCTTTTGTATTAACTCTTGATTTTGGTATTTGATATTCTCATTATCTAGAAGTGAGCATATATATATAGGGCCATTAGTGAAAGTGGAATTGCATGATTTACTTGACAGTGTGGTGGTAATATTGTAGGTGAGGTGAAGATGTCTATGTATTCTTCCACCAACTTATCTACTTGTCTCTCTTGGATAGAGGGACCCCTTGTAGAGGCCTTGGAAATTGTGGTGATTTTCTTTTCTCCTTCTGACCAAAGAATCAAGAGGAATGACCTCCTAGTCTAATAGATCATCTTGTTTGCATTGCTTAGCAATGATTAGAGAGATTACAAAAGTCAAGGATAGTACGTATGGTGTGATGTGTTAACTCCCCAAATAAATCATTGGATTTTATTTGATTTTTAGATGATAGGTTGAGTTTTAAATTTGATTTCAAAATTTCTCTAGATAGGTTAGAGAATCTGTCATTCCAAAATAAGCTCAAAAGTGATGTTGATTTTGGTTCGATTTTGGATGCTACCATGTTGTTACTGTAATCAAAAGACTTATTCTTATTTTATAGAAAATTGCAAGCTTCCTTCAGTTGTTCAGTCAGATTTTTCTCCTCTATTCTCTAATAGCTTATGAGTGAAAGTTCTTTATTGACGCTCATTTAATCTGCTTGTGATTGTCATCTCACTGGTTGATTGTTTTAGTTGATAATCATAAGTTATTTCTTTGGTTATTAAACCCATTGTGCTTGTTTGTATGAAGTATAATCTGGTTCAATAGTTGTTTTCTTTCCCCCATTTAATCAAACCTTGTCTGACTGCATTGCTAGAAGTCCTTGTGAGATTTTGTATTCCTAGACAGTCTTGAAAACACAGTCCAATCCCTAGATATTCATCTTGATCCAAAACCATATCAAATATTGAGAAAACATTTCCCAAAAAGAGTTAGTTACCAGGCATCTCCGACTTACAGCCTAGGAGAGTTTCCTGGAGTGATAACAAATTGGTGCCGTTGCCGGGGAGAGGAGATCGAAGCTCAGCTTCTCTGGGAGACGACATAGATCTAGTTCTTGATGATAGACAAGAAATAGACACTATCAGGTTGTACAT
>JASDQU010099788.1:233454-248385 GCA_032191745.1 Picea mariana | reverse complement strand
AGACGCTGGACCTTTCAGCAAGTTTCATAAGTTTAAACTGTCAGCACTTCTCAAGATCCTTCAACCATGAAGTTGACGCTCTATCAAAGAGAGCTCTATCCGAGTTGGCTGGGAAACTCTCGATCTACCACTGTGAAAATGGGATCGAGAGTCCTATTTCCGTCATTACCATTTTCTGATCTTGTCTGCGGCCTTCATCTTTTGATTTAGACAGTCTTTCTTAGATTCCATCAGCCCGTTGGGCGTACTATCCGCTTGGTTCTATTCATTTTTGATCGAGGAATGGGCATATGGAGAATTCTGGAATGATATATACACCTCCTGTTCCGAATGTAATGATTGTCTCTCTGCTAGAGCATGGATTATAGTTTTAATCCCCACTGCAGAATCGTCTTATTGTAAATGGTTTTATATTATATATAAAATTGAGTGAATTTTTTTCATGGAAAAAAAAAGTTATAGTGAAATTTTGAATATGAATAGTGTTTATAAATTTTTCAATGGTAACATTTTTTCAAGTTTTAATAAAACTTTTAGATATAAACTATAGTTTAGAAATGTCTCCAATGAGTGAACATTCCACCCATGATTAGGGAATCCAAATAATTTAGTATTTAATATGAATAGTGTTTATAAATTTTTTAATGGTAAACATTTTCTCAAGTCGTAATAAAACTTTTAGATATAAACTATGTTAAAGTTTAGAAATGTTTCCAATAAGTGAGCATTCCAACATTCCACCCATGATCAGGAAATCCAAATGATTAGTATTTACAAGTACATTGAAACGGGTTGATTATTGATGTTAAATTATTTGTTTTGTTAATTTCAATGTGTGTTAAGTTAACTTTTCAAGTGTATGACAAATTGGTAATCATCTTAAGAGGTACTTGTTATAGTGCATGCGGAAGTGTCATGTCTATAATTGTAGACAATGTCTGGAGAAGATCAAATCCCTCTAGATGTAAATGTTTTTCAAGTTGCAATAAAATTTACGAATATGAATTGTATTCAGAGGATTTGGATGTGTAAACATTTTTTCGAGTTGTCATAAAGTTTCTTGTAGCAAGTGTAAAAACATTCCCAAAGAGTGGGCATTCCAACCATCAGCAAGGGATCCAAATATTTTTTTTTTAAAATAGAAAAGAGTGAATCTTGTGAACAAATTTTTGGAAAGATTAAATAAATATAGTAAATTAACTTTAAACAATAAAAATAAAATATTGTCAAATCCTAATAGAGCGATCGGTTTCGATGGGCGTCGATCTGCATGGCGACCCAAGTTCAGAATCGGCGCTATCGGGAGGAGATGCCAAAAAATCCAAACATTATAATGGTTGTTGTGGCCCAAGTCAGGTGCAATCCCCGAGTGATAGCTTAGATGTCCCTTGGCCGTGGTTTCTTAGCCATAGGTTAGTCTCGGCTTAGATGCCCATGGGTCACAGTTTCTCGGCCATAGGTTAGTCCCGACTTAAATGCCCCTAGGTCACAGTTTCTCAGCCACTGATTAGTCCCCCGAGTCACGGACATGCTAGCAAACAAAATAATAATAATAATAAAATATTTAATAAATAAGGAATAGATTATGTGAGAGTAATAAGAATACATTATTAAATTTTTTATATATATTGACCAAAAATAATTGTAATCATGATATACTAAGTTATTAAAATCTTAAATATATTAACCCTAAATAATTATGTTCAAAGTTAAAATTGAAGATTTGATTAGATTAAAATGGTGTTAAAACTTAAGTTAGGATGCATGAATAAATAGATAAATAAATAAAAGAATATGAAAGAGTTGAATCAGTATTGTTCACTTTTTATCATTTTTAACCATAACATGTAAATATTAAGTTATCTACAATTTATAACTTATGATTGCATTCAAGATATCGTCAACATATAACCACAGATACATTGTACACAAGAGTTTTACGTGGAAATCCAAATGGGAGAAACAGCGGAAGGTTTTTTAATATATATCTTGAATATTACACCAACTGGAAGGAGGCACCAACCCCCTATTTACAAGCTCCAACTTGAAGGAAGCTACAACTCCCTAAAATCTCCAGCTCCAACTGGAAGGAGGCTCCAACCCCTAGTTTACAGGGTCTAACTTGAAGGAAGCTCCAACTCCCTAGATTCTTCAGCTCCAACTGGAAGGAGGCTCCAACCACCTAGTTTTATGAGCACCAACTCAAAGGGAGTTGCAACTCTCCTGCAAGCACGAACTTGCTATATGAAGACACCAATCTTCCCGTGCCCCACCCAACCTCCCAAAAATATAGATAAGAGACTCAACTTGTCATTGTTACCATCATTGATATTGATACATCATCATCATCATCAAAACTGATACAACCCCGCAACCGCATAAAGCTTATGCCAAGATCTCCGAGAATATCCCCCAAATCATATGCCCAAAATCATCAAGATATGCATCAAACCATTTACCTAATGCCTCCAAGATATGCCTTAAACATGTGCCTAAGTCTTCAAAACATGCCTCAAACCATGTGCCAAGACCTCCAAGATATTTCTCAAACCATGTGCCAAAATATGCATCAAACATGTGCCAAGACCTCCAAGATACACCTCAAATCATGTGCCAAAATATCCAAAATACCAGCTTCAAACATGTGCCAAAACATGCCTTAAGCATGTGCCAAACCATCCAAGATATGTCTCAAAGCATATGACATAACCTTCAAGATATGCCTCAAGCATATACCATAACCTCCAAGATATGCCTCAAGCATATACCATAACCTCCAAGAAATGCCTCAAAGCATGTGTCATAACCTTTAAGAAATGCCTCAAGCATATACCAAAATCTCCAAGATACAAGCTTCAAAACATAGAGAAAAACATATCTTTGAACATTTGAAAGCCTGGTGCATGAGATCACAAATCATCAAACCTTCCTCAACTTCACCATCAAGAGAATAGCACCTTCTTCAAACTTTTCCTTAGCCTCGCGAGACTAAACCATGCAACAGGCAGGGCCTCACATGACAATACTAGAACAACCAGCGAGGGCCTCGCAGGACATCTTGTACTTGACCCTCAAGGGTCACCTCAGATAGGGTTTCCCATAAACTCTTCACACATCTGCAACTCTGAGACTTCTCTCCTTCGCACTGCTCCACTTCTCTACATGCACTTACATTCTTGCTTGAATTCACACTTGATTGATAATCAAATGAGAGCCTCTTGATGTGTATTTATACCCTTCCAAGTAACTTCTTTACTTGATCTTTGAGTCAACCTGTAACTTCTTGTTTGTAACAACTTTTCTCCTTTAATTAATCTTGGGGTTGACTTGTAACTTCTTGTCCTTAGATCTAGGGATTCTTCACTTGATTTTGGGGCTTTATCTTTGAGAGGGCATAAATTATAACAGTGGGGAACCACTTGGTGTGCCACCTACCATTGGAAACAGCTTGACGAGGAATATCAATCCAATGAGGTTTTGCATCCATTTGCAATGTCCTTCACTCTATTTTTCCTCAATCAACTTCGGGATTCATGACCACACCTTAGGGGATTCTTAACTACTTAACCATACTTCCAGGGCTTCTTGTAGACTTCTTCAAAGCGTCTTCCCATGAGGGCCATGCTTAAAGCTATGCCATAAGGGGGCCACTTTGGAGACTTATTCAAATACACCCATCACTTCTAGAGGCTTCTTCTAGGCTTAGATGCCCCTGGGTCGTGGTTTCTCAACCTCAGGTTAGTTCCGACTTAAATGCCCATGGGTCACGGTTTCTCAGCCATAGATTAGTCCCCTGAGTCACATACATGCTAGCAAACAAAATAATAATAATAATAAAATATTTAACAAATAAGGAATAGATTATGTGAGAGTAATAAGAATATATTATTAAATTATATATATATATATACCAAAAATAATTGTAACCATGATATACTAAATTATTAAAATCTTTAAATATATTAACCCTAAATAATTATGTTCAAAGTTAAAATTGTTAAAATTGAAGAGTTGATTAGATTAAAATGGTGTTAAAACTTAAGTTAGGATGCATGAATAAATAGATAAATAAATAAAAGAATATGAAAGAGGAAGAAATAGAGTAAAGTAATTTTTTTTAAATTACTTTAAGAGTAATTTAAAATAAGGATGCATGTTATAATGACGATGATTATGATTGTCGTTAATGTTCATTAAGAACAACTTTGATTTACTTAAGAAAAAATAGTAAGAAATTACTTGGTTTCATTTAGAATTTTATATCTATATTGGAAAAAGGTTGAAAGGTTAGAAAGGTCTATATTGTAACAAATATTTTAAGATTGAGATTTAACGTGGATGTATCTAGGACATTTTAAGAGAAAGTGTTTTTCATTTTCCACTTTCTTAGTATCACAAAAATGATATATTATTTCATCCCACGGAGTTTTAGGGATTGTCCAATGTCCTATTTCATTATGGAGCTTATAAGAGTTCTTTCTTATTTTAGCAATGCTCGTTTTCTTCTTTATATTTGTTATAACATAAAGATACCTATCATCTTTTAGAGGATTAATGACCTCTTTATAGTATCTTTGTTTTTTTATAGTCTAAACTCTTTATTGCACCACAATTTCTCCTTAAATTTAAATCTAATATTATTTTTAATGATATCAATATTTTGTGTGGTGATTTCTTCCTCTATTATACTTGCATCTTTATTCCACCCACTATTACACCACAAGTGGTGTTCACTTTGGTTTGAAGCGATCTTAGGAAGCCTCTTGTCTTTCACATTATTTGTCTTATGCTTGTATGGTAGGTAGCCAGTCATAGTCATACTCTCAATGGGTGAAAGCCCTACTTTTATGAGGAGGTTATGAATTTGCTTGATATTTTTCCACTAGAGATGCCACAGCCCCCAAACTTCACATCCATGTAATTTCGCAACCATAATGCAGGAGGTAAAGCTGCACGACAATAGTTCTTGTCTGTTATGTTTCTATTTCCATCCCAAGGGTTAGGGTATTTAGAGTTTTTGCAAACAAGGTTTCCCCTGTGCTATAGCTCTCTGATATACGTGCAGGGTCCAACAGTAGTACTCAGCCCAATATCTCAGGGCACTAACTAAGGAGGCTAGACCGTTCCCTTAGCGATACTATCCAACTACCCAGGTACGAGAGAGTATCTTCCCGAGTGTTGTTCTCGATGGCACTATAGCAGTTAAGCGGCCGATTGGTTTATCTACAGAGGGCTTCAAGATATTTAGGTTGATCTGTATACAGGTGTTGTCTGATTCGCTACCACTCAAAGGGGTACCAACAAGGGTTACAAGGGTGGCCAACAATGTGCGCTTAAATACCACTTGTAGTTCTTGTGTGTATGCGTCCTCGACCATGGCTTTATGCATTGAACGACATATATTTGTAGCATTAAGACCCATGAATACATCTCTACCCTGAAAAAATAATCCACAATTTTTTGCCAAGGAAAGTGCTCTGATACCACTTGTAAGGTACCAGATCTATTATAATAGCCAAACATAAATAGTGTAGAGAATAACAGCGAAACAACACAATAGATGAAACCACGGCACCAAAATAATACCTTTATTGATAGGAAACAATGTTCACTTGTCTCTTCGAGGGGGCAACCTCCAACATATCAACGCTCTATTACAATAATTCTCAAGATAAGCTATCAAATACCTCCTACTCTTATTTATACTAATTCTATCTTCTAAGGAAACTTCTAGAGGAAGATATTTATAGAAGCATAAGCTTTTATTAGGTCTTCTTACATTGACTTATTCTCCTTTATTTAATAGGCCCTATTAACTAATGTTGGACTTTATTACATAGAAAATATATCATACTAACTAATGACCCACAAAGAGGGGTTAGGATTGGATCCTAACAATGAGAAATTGGTAATTGTCTCAAGGGGTACTTTCTATAGTGCATGTCAGTGTCATGTCTGTGATGGTCAACAATGTATTATGTGTGAAGAAGGTCAAATCCCTCTAGGTGTAAACATTTTTCAAGTTGTAGTAAAATTCTTGGATATGAATTGTGTTGAGAGAATCTCAAAGTGTAAACATTTTCTCAAGATGAAATAAAGTTTTTGGATATGAACTATGTTAGAGTTTAGTAACGTTCCCAAAAAGTGGACATTTCACCCATCATCATGTGATCTAGATATTATTTTTGTAAGATGGAAAATAAGAAACCTTATAACGAAGCTTTTGGAACAATTAAGCAAATGTAGAGAGAGTTAACTTTAAATGATAATAATAAAATATTTCCCAAAAAAGGATTGGGTCAAATAATATAATAAATAAACAATAAACTATGTCAATGTAATAAGAATAAATTATTGAACCTTTTTATATATTGAATAGAAATAATTGTAATCGTGACATATTAAATTATTAAAATATCAACTAAAAATAGCTATGGTTCAGTTAAAATTAAATATTTTATTAGATTAGAATGGTGTTAAAACTTAAGCTAGGATACATGAATAAATAGATAAATAAATAAAAAATCTAAAAAGAGGAAGTAATAGATTCTAGACGAAGTTAAAAAAAAAAATTGTTTAAGAGTAACTAAAATAAAGATGAAATGTCACAACGATGATGAGATGATGATCATTAATGTCCATTGAAATCAATTTTGATTTATCAAACCTTAAGAAAAGTTTGGTAAGAAATTACTTGAATTCCTTTAGAATTTCATATCTATACTAAAAGACACTCGAGAGAAGATTTCTTCAGTCTCCATAGTTTTGACGAGTTAGAAGGTTAGAAAGGTCTATATTGTAACAATTATTTTAAAATTGAGATTTTTTTTAATGGAAAGAGGGGGAATTTTTATTAATATAAAAATAACATTAGAAGACGCCCGAAGAGTACAACAAGTCCAAAATTTTCCAGTAAGCTAGCAAAAATGTCTTTCTAAGGGGCCAATAGAATTACTTTTAACAAAGCTACAGTTCTCACATGGTGCTCATACTCAAAGGCCTTGCCTAAATACAATCTATAAAATATTCCCAGAATACACATACAAAAATGGAACATTTTTTAAAAATCCTTTGATAGGAGTTCCAATTTGAAACCAGTATCTTGCATCCGACGCAGGGACATTCAAATCTGGTTGAACATGAGCTTTTGCGAGGGAAGAGGCTTCGTATGAGTTGCTTAGAGTGTTATTGTTTGTTGGAGGGGTCATAAGTTGCATAATCTTGGTGCAAAGGTCTTTCAATTGACGTTGAAGTGTCAAACATTCATCTTGAAGCCGAAGAATGGTTTGTCTTTGTTGTACTGATTCTTCCAATATTGTAAGCATTTGGGTTGATAGTTTGTTGTATCAAATTTGTAGGGAGAACACCAAGTTGCAGGTGTCTGCAAGATCCTCTCCCAACACCTTGAATTCTTGACATCCATTGCTTTCCTCGTACACCTAAGCTCGCAGAAATGCTCAAGAGAGAACATGACAAGAGAATTTTCCACTAGAGCAATAGAGCCATGCAGAATTGAGGAGCCATGCTTGAGATATAAAATATCCCACGCAAGGGCTATACCACCTTCACTCGCTCTCCATCTTCGAACGTCATTGTTGGAAGCCACAAATGATTGGATGATGCCCATAGCCATCCCACATTGCAGAAGAAGCGAGAGTTGATGTGGGAGATATGACTGGTCTCATTAGGGGTAATTATGTAGAACACATGGGAGTGCATGATGTGCATGTGGCAGTGTCCTTGGATCGACAGGTTGACAACTCTCTGCTTTGATTATGAATTGGATTACTAGTGTGGAGAGTTGGGCTCCTTGGGGGGGGCGAAACCCCCCTTTTATAAAGTTAGTTGAGAGTTCTAAAACCTTTGGATTCTAATCCCTCCTTGGGGGAGAGGTGTAAAGGCCCTCCCCTTTTTAAATTTGTTAGTTGAATTTGATAGCTCATGGGATTGCTTTGAGAGATTGAGATATGTTTGTCGAGAGAACCCCTTCTTGTAATCTGGTGGCATGATTGGCCTTTCTATTGGCCTCATGATTATTGGATCTTAGCACATGAAAGAATTCAATTATGTGAAAGATCTGAATTTCTTCCTGAATTCTATGAAATATGGCTCGAAGATGGATATTCTTCGGGAGAGAGTTGAACCTTGCATGTTTAATTGTCAATTTAGAGTCCCTAAAGACTGTGAGTTCAATAATGCCTTGAGCCTTTGCCAAAATTAAGCTTGTTATCCCCCATTTATAGGGATAACTAAGAAGATGATGTCTCGAGGCCCTAAGGTTGCAGACATGGAGTATTGAGAGACGAATGAGCAGACAAGGGCCCCTATCATACCACACATCACCATCTGATCGATGGCAGCAACATCCACCACACACAGCTTGGCCCATAGAGGACATAAAGTCTTGCTTCGTGAGGTAACAAGTCTGGTATCATGGTAAGTGTCATTTTAATATTTGACACATTTGAACATGTTGCAAAGGATCCTTTCTTGATTTTGAAAACATTTGCTTGGAAATTATGCTTTTTGCCCTATTTCACCTTGGTGACTGTCATGGTTTCCTAGTAAGTGGCCACCCTAAGAGAAAGGGTTGCTACTAGGGGGTCTCCTTGAAGGGTCATCATACCATTCCCGCTCATACTTGCCACCTTCCATCACCTCTTCCCCTCTATTTCCCCATCTTTTAGGTTTTTGGGCTTATTGACCCAAGAAGGGCATGTACCTCATTTCATGGGAAGAAATGGCCACTAGGCTCGAAGGTGCCCTAGAAAAAATCATCATGCAATAAAAGGCCCTTATTATCTTCAACTTGGAAACACATGCAAAATAAATGGCTAATAAAGGGCTTGGAAAATTATGCTTTAAAAACAAAAAGAGGAAAAGGATGTGGCTGGCCCTCAACAAAGGCACCCATAAATGAGACAATACGAGCCCTTGTGTGTCATGAAAACCCCTACCTAGAAATCTAACCCCATCCACCTCACATTCAATAGATAACCTAGAAAGGATTCCCCTTGGGAACATCCCCTATTTGAGGAATTGGTTCACCCAATAGAGCATTATGACACCCCTCCCATATCTAAATTTGGCAAGTTGTATAAGGTCTTTGAGCATTTGTTTATTTTGGAAAGGGGGTATTTAATGCACATGTTTGGCTTGTTCTTTTATTAGATATGGCTTCCTTGGCATGATTCTTGTGACTTGTGGACCCATGGAGGGCGTACTTGTTTGTCTTTGCAGGTCCTTGATAGGTGAAAAGCTTGATTGTGAAGGCACAAGGTCACTTGGACCTTCATTGGGGCATGAAGCCCATAGGTTGGATGATGCACACCCTCCCCCTAGACACATGGGAAGAGAAATGTTACGTTTGGAAGCACTTCGACACTGTGAGATGACCACATTCTAGCTCATTGCACCCCAATGATGGCCTTAGAAATCCTAGAGTGTCACACCTTATGCCCTAGACGTCACATGGGTTTAGGGTTTTGATGGGGTTTCTCATTATTGATGGTGATGATTATGGTTTGATGGAGAGAGAGACACTTGGCACATGTTGGAGCACTTGGTGGCATGATTTATGGCCTTTGGAAGCCTGGCATTCTTCATCAAAGGCTCAATGTCTCTTATAGAGGCCCTATGTCACCCTTTAGGGCACGACGTCACCCCTAAAAAGGGATTTTCTTTTTGTAAATTTGAATTTTAAGATGTAAAAGGAAAAATAGGGAGGTCAACCTCTCTAATTTGATGTTGACTTTTCAAAAAAGTGGACAAAAGGGATTTAGGTGACCTCATATAAATAGAGGTCACCCCTTTGTCATTTGGATCATAACTCACTTGAGAATTACACATTACATGGCTGAAATTTTCACCCTACTTGGGCATTTTGCTCTATCTCCCTTTTGAATGTCAGTACTTTGTCTATTGGTGAAGGAAGCCAAGGTGCTATCTCTTGGATGCTTGTTCTTGGTAATTTTGGTGGAATATGCTTGATAAGAAAGTGTTTATTCATGCTTTTTCTTGGAATTGGTAAGGAATTTCCGCATTAATTGTGTTTTTCTTCTTGTTTCAAGCTAATTTGTCTAAACCCTTGGAGGAGTGTAAAGGCATACACCCTCCATCAAGTATACTTTGTTATCATTGAATAAGCTATTTTGCAAAGGTTGTTAGGAGAAGTAAAAAGACTTACACCCTCCTAGATTTACCTTGCTAGTTTTGTTTCCTCTAGGGAGTAAAAAGGCTTACACCCTAGAGAAGTAACACAACTAGCCCTTACATAAGAGACTCCATAACCTGATTGATTTGGCACTAGTCTAATTTACATTGGAGATATAAAATAATTGCATTGGTATGCGTGAAATGTTGAGATATTGCAATTGTTTAAGTTGAAATTGATTCTATATGCTATAAGCTTTCTCTTGCGCCCTAGGGGCATCTTGATTAGCCTAGTAATTCTCTTGTTTGTTAAAAATTAATGCTACAACCATTAGGGTTGCAACATACTCATCTTATTCAAGCTTTACTCACTAATCTACCATTGAAATTCAATTTTAAACCTTGGTTATTGTTCTCCTTGTTATTGACTAATTTTTGGGTGGTTTACTTGTTGATTTTGTGGTTAGATATTGCAGCTGCAAAAATTGTTTGCTATAGCCACTTGGCTCTCATAATAACTTCCTGATAACACTTAATAAACATCCCTAAATATCATCAAAGTCTTGGCTAAACCATTGGAGGTTCAACTAGTCATTACTAGTTTTAATTCCAACATCTTGTACTTGATTTTTGATGGTTATATTTGCAACTATTGATATCATTTGTTGTTGATTTATATATCTCCATACTGTTGCAATTTGGGACAACAAAGCTTCTTTATTTACCCCCATTGGTTTAAGGCTTGCATATCTATCATTTGTCTTGTTTCGAGCAAGGTTAACATTGTTTTGCAAGTACAAAATGCTTAACAACCATTCTCCATCTAGAAGACTCATTCTCAAGCCTTATTCCTTCTCCAATATTGACCTATAGGGGTGTTCATTGATCATCATCTCACTTTCCATCTCAATCCCCCTAGGGTCACTGAGATTCCTCCATTGTGGTGATTTCATCATCACCAAAGCGAGGGGAGTGTCTATCTAAGGTGAGAGTGGGTAGGTGCTCTCGCAGTTGTCACACCTCCGTGTATTGGGTTGGGATTTTCCCAAGCTACAGTTTGTGCAATAACAAAGACTTGAAACAAGGCATAAGGTTCTACTTGGTTATTGGAGGACTTTCCAATGCTCCATGCAAAGGTGGATTCCAAGTTTCCTCTAGGGCCATATAGAACCCCTCCCACACCTGCCACCCCAATTTTAAAATTGAGATTTAATGTGGGTGTACATAGGACATTTTAAGAGAATGTGTTTTTTATTCTCCACCTTCTTAGTATCACAAAGATGATATATTCTTTCATCCCACAACATTTTAGAGACTTTTTGATGCCATATTTCACCACAGAGCTCATGAAAGTTCCTTCTTATTTTAGCAATGCTAATTTTCTTCTTTACATTAGCTATAACAAAAAGACAACTCTAATTTTCTAGAGGCTTAATGACCTCTTTATCGTATCTTAATTTTCTTTTATACTCTAAATTCTTTATTGCACCACAATTTCTTCTTAAATTTAGATGTAATAGTATATTTAATTATTTTACTATTTTTCATAGTGATCTGGTCCTCCATTCCTTGATGATTTAACCAAGACTTAGCATCTTCATGCCAACCACTATTACACCACAAGTGGCTTTCACTATATTTTGAATAGGAATCCCCTTGTCTTTCACATTAATTGTCTTGTGCTTGTACGTTAGGTACCTAGTCATATCCATAATCTCAATGGGGTAATGCCATACTTTTACGAAGAGATAGGATAGGGCATATTGTTTTTAATTTTAATATTATAAGTTATAAAAGGCTTATGAATTTGCTCAATCTTTTTCCACAATTTGTAGAGATGTTGTAGACCCAAACTTCACATCCATATAAGATAATAAGAGTGATGAGAGTCTCAAGGAGGAGTTTCTATTTCCCCATAACCAAAAGTCTGTTGATTTAGAATTGTTTTAAAGACCCAAATAAACTTTCCACCCTTCATTAATATTTTTTTCAATAATATAATTCTAGTTAAAGTTATAGTGAAGATCAACTCCAAAATAATTATATAAATAACTTCCTTGAAATTGTTATTGTCATTAAAAAAAATTAACATAAAAAATCTTTTTAGTGATAGTGAAATATATATCACTTCTATTGAATTAAGAATGTATATGAATAACTAAAATTAAACAACAAGAAAGAAATAATAATAGAATGAGAATTAAATACAATAGGGATAATGGAAAGATAATAGAAATATATTAAAGAAGAATAAATGTTTTAGTAAAAAACCAACTCACTAAGATGAGATAATAATAAATAGAAAAGAGAAGTTAAAAGCTGAAAATGAATGGTATAATTAAAATATAATAAAGAAGAGGGAAGGTTCATCCAGTTAATGATAATATATAATGATAAAGTAAATTTAATTTAGGAATGAAATAAATTTATATATTAAAAATTATAAAATTGTTTTGTTTTAAAATGATATATGTTTTTTTTTTGTGTTTCGGGTTGATTTGGAAAAAAATTCCTATGTTAGGATTTTTAAATGATATATGTTTTTTTTGTGTTTTGGGTTGATTTGGAAAAAAATTCCTCTTGTTAGGATTTTTGCACTCTTTTGAAACTCAGTTTTGGGCTTTCTCTTCTCTCAAATGGATCCCTTGGGGTCTATCCCCCTTCCCTATACTTTGTCTCTCAATGGAATGGACATAATTCTTTTTCTTAAGGCAATCCCTTCTGCATTCATGTTTTGACTAGCAATGCCTTGACTGAAAACCCATCTCAAGATAACTACATGCAAGACTCTTAACTACCTCACCACGAACAATAAAAATGGAAGCTAGGACAATGCATCCCCAAAGCAGTCGTGATGCCCAAATATGAAATTTGTTTGAATTGGTTTGGGAACTATGTTCAATTCATGAGGTATCACGTGGGCATCGCTGAGTTTCGCTGCATTTGGCCAACAAAGAGAGATTTGGTTGCATGGATTAACTCTCACTGGTGTTACACGTCAATATTACTCAATTGGATAAGTGTCGCATGTTCCTCTCAACTGTCGTAAGTGTTGCATTTTCCTTACAACTGTCGCAAGTGTCGCATGTTGTTCACAAGTGTCGCAGACATCAAACAAAGCATATTGCCATGATGACGACACCAAGGAGGCACTTAGAATACCTCAGACACTTGATTTGGAGGAAGGAGAATGATCAACTGAAGTCAAGAATATCTTGTTACCTGAAAGGAGCTCTAAAACTAGGGTTTTGAGAGAGAGCGCTCCCCTATGGCACCCTTAGGAGCGCTGGCGCTCCCCTATAAGGTCTTAGGGAGCGTTATAGCACCAAACCACCCCTCTGAAGGAGCGCTACCCATCCTTGAAGCGCTAGCGCCCCCCTTGAGCCTCCTAGGGAGCGTTATAGCGCCCTGATGCCCCTTTTGAGGGAGCATTGTCTAATCTGGGCAGTGGTTGGCCCGTTGAGGAGAATAAGGGGAGGATCTTTCAAGTTTGGAAAGCAGTTGCATTCAAATTCTTGGTTCAATCAGAAGATCCCTGATCTAAGGAGGGAATTCCTCAACCTACCCTAAAGATACCCCAAGAGGTTAAGCCTCTCTTAACCTATATAAGCAAGCTCTATGATGGTGGAAAGGGGGAAGACTTGCTAGCATGAAACCTATGATCTCATAGGAAACACACAGTGAACTGGAGGAGAGTAATCATTGAAGCTGCTGTCGTCTGGATCGTGGATCTTTTGAGCAAGGGTTAGACAAAGGGGACTTGACGAAGCTGTCACATTCGCATCTACGATTGTAAGTAACTGCTGTCACTATTCTCATTAATATGACATGCTTGGCCTGTTTCTTTCTAGTTTGTGTCTGATCTTTCATGAACTTATCATTGATAGATAGATCTATTTTCAAGCTAATATCAATAGAGTAGGAAGTGGTCGTACTGTTGTTTTGTCTACAGAGGTCATCGAGGAGCGAAAGGTTGGAGCTCAACTCGGAGCGTGCAAGGACAAACGTCAATAAAAAAGTACTTCTGTTCTCCTTCCTCCTCATGCATTAGTTTGTATAGGTTTGAAAGGAAGTCAGTGTCCACGTTAAGCACTTTCTGTCTTAGAGTTAAGGGTCTAGCTCTTTGAGGCAATCTACCTGTCCGCAAGGAGATTTCCCTACAACAGAATCCGACGACTCCACTGGGGATCGAATCAGAACTTTTAGTTTTGATCTTCCTCATAGACCTTGTCTTACACTCTGATTGTTTTCAGACCTTGTTCAGCCCATTTATCTGATTGCACTTGCTGATTGACTCTTTACCTCATCACACTCAGCCTGATTGTCACAATTTGATTGAATTTTTGGGTTTTTTGGACATTTTTGTGAGTTTTTGGGCACCAGCGCTCCCCTGCCTTGTTAGCAGGGCGTCGACGCTCCCTTAGAGTGTTGGACAAAGCTTTATAACACCCTGGTGCCCCTTACACCAGAGCGCCAACCCCTGTTTTCACAAAATCCCTTCAAAAGATTGCATTTTTGAGGTTAAAAACCGTGTTTCTTCACTTGCTGAGCTGCTTTGTGATTCAATGATGCTTCCTTTGACCTTTGACATGCTTCCTCCTGAGAAGTAAACACCGTATTGTTCAGATTTTATGCCCTTCTTCATTCTTTTTGAGTTTTTGCTGTTAAGAGCTTGAAATCAATCCCCTGCTTTCTTCTCTCCTATCCGACTGAGCGGGAACTCTAGTGAAGGACATTTGAAGTCTGTAACTCTTCTCATTTGGTTCTTTGAGGTCATCT
>JASDQU010099788.1:218190-232263 GCA_032191745.1 Picea mariana | reverse complement strand
TTCGTTTGGAAACTTTGGTCCCCCATATGTTGCCACACTGAGTCTTCCAGGACTCACTATTGGATTACCAGTTTGGTTGTTCCCCACTCCTGTGATTCCGAATCCTCCCAATGTTTCAGTTGCACCTAATACTTTGGATGTCAATACACCACCCACACATCAACCTCATGTCAACTTTTCGCCTTCTTCGTACATCAAGTCTCCTTCCATTTCTCCTTCTTCACCTAGTGAAAGCTCTAAAGCAAGTAGCTAGGTTGATCAGAAGAAGAAGAAACAGAAAGAGAAGAAGAAGAAGAACCTGAAAAGGACAAAGGCCCCAACAACATCAGATGTCGGCTCTAAGAAACCAATCACTGTTAATAGTACTGGGAGTGTTGATGAGGTCAACAAAATTAAAAGGAAGAATCCAAAACCCAAATTCCCTTGCAGCCTTTGTAAGGGTGACCACTTTCTGAGGGATTGCCCCGGTCTTACCCAAGTCTTAGAAATGTGGTCCTCCATGTCATCGACGTCTGTCGGTCATGTCGATGATACCCCATCAACTAGTGATGTTCAGGTTGGTAAGAAGAAGAAAACTGTCAAGTTCCCTTGCATGTTATGTAAAGGCAATCATTACTCTCACCTTTGTCCTCGCATGGACGAGGCTTCTTCTCTTTTGGAAAAACTTCAACTTCCAACAAGTTATCGTAAGCTTTCTTCCGACCCATCATTGGTTGATGGATTGGTCAATCCGGTTCCATCCTCGGTCAGTCCGGTTGATCAGGTGGTCAATCTAGTTTCCTCCTCGATTGAACCACAAACCCAAGTAGTTGATCCAGTTCCGTCATCGATTAGCCCTGTTCTTCATCAAAAGAGTGACACTAAAGTGGTCGATCTGTTTTCATCCTCGATCGATCCCACTCTCCCGTTAGAGAGTGACACCAAAGCGGTCGATCCGTTTCCACCCGTCGACCCCATTCTTCCCTTGGAGAATGAAACTCAAGTGGTCGATTCGGTTTCACCGTCGATCGATCCCATTCCTCCATGGAGGAATGCTAAAGTGACTGATCCAGTCCCTTCCTCGGTCAGTCCCACTCTTCCTCTGAAGAGTGCCAAAGTGGTCGATCCAGTTTCACCATCGGTCGATCCCATTCCTCCATTGAGGAATGTGAAAGTGACTGATCCAGTCCCTTCCTCGGTCAGTCCCACTCTTCCTCTGAAGAGTGCCAAAGTGGTCTATCCAAGTCCACCATTGGTTGATCCGATCCAACCATCGGTCGATCCTACTCTTCTCCTAGAGAGTAAACCCGATACTACCCATGTTTTTCTCGTTAATACAGACTCTACCATGCCGGGGGGCATTCCTCCTTCTCCTGTGAAACCCCCTCCAAGTACTGAAGCCATCCTTTTTGATTGGGGTGTGCTAACTAGACCTCATCTTCCCTCCCACATTCCTTTCCAAATTATAGTACATATTCGTGGTCGGGACGTTCCTCAAACGCTGATAGATGAACGTGCGTTCGTTAGTATTTTGTCTTCTGTTTCTTGGTACGCTTTGGGTTGTCCGCAGCTTGCACTGATTACACAGAATCTGTTAGCTTTTAACAGAAGAACTAGTCAACCTTTAGGGATCCTTCCTCAGTTTCCTGTAACTTTGGGAGGGAAAACTGTCTTTATCGATGTCATGGTGGTCCGAGACCCCTTGGATTTTTCTTTACTCCTTCGGCAGGATTATGTCTATGCTATGAAAGCTCTTGTATCCACCCTTTTCCGTGTGATATCTTTCCCTCACGATGGAAGAATTGTGACTATTGATCAACTTTCATTCATCGGCCCCGACTGGGTTACCTCCCTAAGTGGATCCTATATGCAGACAGTATCGCCCCTGCCGCATGTCAATTATGTGGCATTGTCTCCCATGACCTCAACTTCCGATGATTTGGATCCGGTAGTTGACATGGTAATCTCTTCGGTAGGGTTGTTGGAGCTTGATCTCCTTACTCCTATCGCGACCCTCGACATGTGTCCTTTCTCGAGTGATTATCTTCCATTCAGTGAAGATCTCTTGGAGGCCATGACCACGTTTTATCCTTTGACATGGTACCCTTCCAGAGCATTATCCTCTTGGAAGCCATGATCCAGATGAAACCACGAGCATAATTTCTCTTCTCTGTGGCAAGCTCGTTAAAAAATGAAACAGAGGTCCTGAGCATAGTTCTTTTCTTGTGTCAAGCTCGTTAAAAATGAAACAGTCACCTCTCTTGAACCTTCTTTTCATCCACCCTTCTCCTTCGGTGAATGAATCGAAGCTTGGAGGGCATGGCTCCAGCCTTTGATGATTATTCTGGAGTTAAGCCACTAGCTTTCATGCTGGGGGCATACCGAGCTTAGTCTTTGTTCTTTCTCGTGCTCGTAAATACATGAGAATGCAAATGAGTAGACTTTTATCTATTTTTTGGACCCGCATGGACACACGAAAAATGAACCCCCCTGGAGTCATCTTTAAACTCTTTTCAGACTCTCTAAATATGAAAATATTGTCGAGTGATCTTGCTTCCTTTCACGTTCGTTAAAAGGTTTGAAAGGGCGTCTTTTGAGCGATAGTTTATCTCTTTTTCGGTCTCGTTAGACTACTGTACGAAAAAGGAACCGAGAGAGTTCTCTTTTGAGTGTTTTTCCAAACTCTATAATCCTGAAAAACCTTCGAGTTTTCTGTCTTTGTACTAGCTAAAACAAACATCGGCAGGCCCATACAGGACCGAACCCTTACTTCTTCCGGTTCGTTAAACAAAAGAAGAGGAACTTACCAAAGGTGAGTTATATCGAGCATGTGTTACACTCCTCGAGCTCATCAAATCAAAAAGAGGTACTCGTCTATCTGGATGGGGGAAAATTTGAAAGAAGCAAGCCAAGCAGTCTCTTGAGAACATTACCAAGTAATTCTTAGAGTCGCCCTTGAACACAACACTTTGTCATTTGCACGCATTATAATCCGCTGAACCTCTRCACTGAGCCAATCCTTTGAGTCTCTTTCACTCCTTTGGGTCGCCTGACGTAAGTCACAACATCCACTGCATCATAAATTTTTGGTCCAGGTCATGTTCTGTTGTTGTGCCTCAGTGTTCAAGGGAAGTATCCGCCTCGAGAGTCAACCATCCCAAATATCTTGCCTCAAAACCCGTGTCAGTCCATGTTCTTTTGATCTACCAATTACATCTCTATGTCTGTTTCGTGTCGTTGATGGGGAATACATCAAGGCCCTCCTTCGATGAGCCTATTCCTGTCGACCTTAGTACATTATCCGAGAATTAGGCTTAGAAACCAGTTAGTACTTTGGGACCTGCATGCCTCAATGGCAGGCCTCCTCACATTCGACAGTAGGTTTACATCATTGACCTCTGATCGGATATTCCACAGATGTTTGACTCCAACTCATCCATTCACATTCGTTGGAATGTACTAGGGTACCTTGGGAATCATTGACATTAATGGTGATCTCCCTCGCACTTGTTAACAGTTCACACCATTGACCGGTAATCAAGTGGTTTCTACCATGTTCGACATCAGGACATCTATTCACATGGTTAGATTCGTACCACATTGGGATTGGTAAGAAGACCCTGGGTTGAGTGATCACTTTGATATATGCTTTGCCTAGGTTGCGAAGGAGTTTCTCTTGGACGAATGATACATACACTGTTACATAGATCCACTTTGTATTGGTCGTGGCTATGTCTTGTCATCTCGTAGATCCATTGTGTATTCTTCGTGGCTACGATCAGTCCAGGTCATCAGAGTATAGATCCACATTGTATCTTTGGTGGCTATACCTTTTCATTAATACAATTATGGATCTGCAGTGTATTTTATGGCGGCCATATCTTGCAAGTCTTGATCACCCAAGCATAGGTATGCCTGCCTTAGGTTTTGAAACATGTCATAATATTTGTTGGATGTTTGTGTGCAGCTTCCGTCAGGTTCTCCGAGTCTATACCCTTGCTTGAAAGTCTACAAAGCATTTCAGTTATTAGTCCTCATCTTTTAACTCCATGCTTTGGGGGGCATTCTGTTACACGTCAATATTACTCAATTGGATAAGTGTCGCATGTTCCTCTTAACTATCATAAGTGTCGCATGTTCCTTACAACTGTCGCAAGTGTCGCATGTTGTTCACAAGTGTCGCAAACATCAAACAAAGCATACTGCCATGATGATGACACCAAGGAGGCACTTAGAATACCTCAGACACTTGATTTGAAGGAAGGAGAATGATCAACTGAAGTCAAGAATCTCTTGCTACCTGAAAGGAGCTCTAAAACTAGGGTTTTGAGAGAGAGCGCTCCCCTATGGMACCCTTGGGAGCGTTGGCGCTCCCCTATAAGGTCTTAGGGAGCATTATAGCACCAAATCACCCCTTTGAAKGAGCGCTACCCATCCTTGAAGCGTTGGCACCCCCTTTGAGCCTCCTAGGGAGCGTTATAGCGCCCTGATGCCCCTTTTGAGGGAGCGYTGTCTAATYTGGGCAGTGGTTGGCCCGTTGAGGAGAATAAGGGGAGGATCTTTCAAGTTTGGAAAGCAGTTGCATTCGAATTCTTGGTTCAATTAGAATATCCCTGATCTAAGGAGGGAATTCCTCAACCTACCCTAAAGATAYCTCAAGAGGTTAAGCTTCTCTTAACCTATATAAGCAAGCTCTATGATGGTGGAAAGGGGGAATAATTGCTAGCATGAAACCTATGATCTCATAGGAAACACACAGTGAACTGGAGGAGAGTAATCATTGAAGTTGCTGTCGTCCGGATTGTGRATCTTTTGAGCAAGGGTTAGACAAAGGAGACTTGACGAAGCTGTCGCATTCGCATCTACGATTGTAAGTGACTGYTGTCACTGTTCTCATTAATATGACATGCTTGGCCTGTTTCTTTCTAGTTTGTATATGATCTTGCATGAACTTATCATTGATAGATAGATCTATTTTCAAGCTAATATCAATAGAGTAGGAAGTGGTCGTACTGTTGTTTTGTCTACAGAGCTCATCAAGGAGAGAAAGATTGGAGCTCAACTCGAAGCGTGCAGGGACAAACGTCGATAAAAAGGTACTTCTGTTCTCCTTCCTCCTCATGCATTAGTTTGTATAGGTTTGAAAGGAAGTCAGTGTCCACGTTAAGCACTTTCTGTCTTAGAGTTAAAGGTCTAGCTCTTTGAGGCAATCTACCTGTCCACAGGGAGATTTTCCTACAACAGCTGGAAACCTACAAGCCCCTTTGAAGTCAAGCTTGGGTTGAAAGAGTTTTTCACGACCATTTTTCAAGACCAAGGAGATCGGGCAAGGATCTTTGAAAATGGACCCTACTTATTCCATTCTGCAGGCTTGTACCTCCAATATTGGACTAAGAAATTCAACCCTGATAAGGAATACTTTACCTATGCACTAGTATGGGTTAGACTCTATCCCTGTAGGAATACTGGGATGAGGAGATCCTAGCAAGAATAGGTATTACGCTGGGTACGTATGTTAAATCTTCAAAGGTTACCAAAAAAGGTAAATTCGTATAAAAAAAGGGGATGAACTCATAATCCAGGTTTTGGATCTAGTGAGAGTCCTAGTAGCTAATACAAATGGACTTAGGGATGAGAACTAGAACATTCATATAAATGCATATTCCGGCATAAGCATTGTAGCGCCATTTTTTGGTAACTTTTGAAGATTTAACATACATACCCAACGTATTACCTATTCCCTCTAGGATCTCTTCATCCCAGTATTCCTGCAGGAATAGAGTCAGACTCATATTGGTGTATAAGTAAAGTCTTCCTTATTAGGGTTGAATATTTTCAGTCCAATATTGAGGAGATCCTAGTAGGAACACTGGGATGAGGACATCCTAGCAGGAATAAGTAATGCGTTGGGTATTTATGTTAAATCTTCAAAAGTTACCATAAAAGGGTGCTACACTGCTTATGCGAGAATATGCATTTATATGAATGTCCTGGTTCCCATGTCCGAGTCCATCTGTCTTAGGTACTAGCATTATGATTAGATCCAAACCATGGATTATGAGTTCATCTCCTTTCGCTACAAACACTGCCATGAACATGGACATCTTTATAGGGATTGTCCTTTACTCAAGCCCCCCAAACAAACTAATCTAGAAATTGAAAACGATGGGGAGGGTTTTACCAAAATAGTCAATAGACATATATATGGACAAAATCCCACTCCATTTGGTCCCTCCAAATAGTTGTGGGTTTCGGTTTCTTGGGGTCTTCAATATTGAGGGTAGGATCAGGGGATTTGCGATGCTTTGGGTTATTGGGGAGGGGTCTGACAGATGAGCGGGGGAAGGGTCCGTATGGATCGAGCTTAGGATTCCAAAGCTATTTTTAGTTTCATGGGATTTGGAGGGGCCAAAGGGGGTGGGATTTTGTCTATATCTATGTCTATTAAATATTTTGGTAAAACCATCCTAATCGTTTTCAAGTAATATCTTAGTTTCTTTGGGGGGCTTGACTAAAGGAAAATCCCTATAGAGATGTCCATGTTCATGGAAACATCAACAACAAAAGCGGATGAACTCATAATCCATGGTTTGGATCCAGTTAGAGTCCTAGTAGCTTAGACAAATGGAATCGAGGATGGGAACCAGAACATTCCTATAAATGCATATTCAGGCATAAGCAGTGCAACACCCTTTTTTGGTAACTTCTGAAGATTTAACATACATATCTAGTGTATTACCTATTCCTGCTAGGATCTCCTCATCCCAGGATTCCTGTAGGAATAGATTTGGACCCATACTTATGCATAGGTAAAGTCTTCCTTATGAGGGTTGAATTTCTCAGTCCAATATTGGAGGTGCAAGCCTATTGAAAAGAAGTATGGTCCATTTTCAAAGATCCTTTCTTGATCTCCTTAGTCTAGAAAAATGGTCGTGAAAAACCCTTTCTACCCAAGCTTGAGCTCAAAGGGACCTGTAGGTTTCCAGTGAGAGTTTATCCATGCAACCCAATCTCTCTTTGTCGGCCAGATGCAACGAAACTTACTGATCACCACATGATCCCTCATGAATTGAACATAGTTCCCAACCCGATTCAAGCAAATTTTGTATTTGGGCATCGCAACCACTTTGGGGATGCATTGTCCCAGCTTCCATTTTTGTTGTTCATTATGAGATGGTTAAGAGTCTTTCGTGTAGTCATCTTGAGTTGGGTTTTCAGTCGAAGCATTACTAGTCATAAACATGAATGTGGAAGGGATTACCTTGAGAAAAAAATTGTGCCCATTTCCATTGAGAGACGAAGTGTAAGGAGGGGGAAGACCCACGAGGGATCCATTCAAGAGAAACAAAACCCAAACTGAGTTTCAAAAGAGCGCAAAAATCCTAGCCATATGAATCATTTTTTCCAAATCAATCCACAATATAAAAAAACATATATCATTTGTAAATTAAAATTGCTTTGCAATTTTAGTAGTAATTTAATCTATGAATTTATTTCATTCCTAAATTAAATTTACTTTATCTTATCATTAACTAGATGAATCTTCCCTATTCTTTATTATATTTTAATTATACCATTCATTTTCATCTTATAACTTCTCTTTTCCGTTTATTATTATCTCATCTTGGTGTGTTAGTTTTTTGCTATAAACATTTATTCTTCTTTAATATTTTCTATTAACTTTTTAGTATCCCTATTGTATTTGATTTTCATTTTATTATTATTTATTTCTTGTTGTTTAATTTTAGTTATTTATATACATTTTTTATTCAATTGCACTAATATATATTTCACTATGACTAAAAGGATCTTTTATGCTCATGTTTTGTATGACAATAAAAATAAAAATTTCAAGGAAGTTATTAATATAATTATCTTGAAGTTGATTTTCACTATAAGTTTAACTAGAACTATATTATTGAGAAAATGATTAATGAAGGGTGGAAAGCCTATTTGGGTCTTTAAAACAATTGTAAATCAATGGATTTTTGGCTGTGGGAAAAAAAGAAACTCCTCCTTGAGACTCTGGCCACTCTTATTATCATATATGGATGTGAAGTTTGGGACTACAACATCTCTAAAAAATTCTGGAAAAAGATTGAGCAAATTCATGAGCCTTTTATAACTTATAATATTAAAATTAAAATCAATATGCCCTATCCTATCTCCTCATAAAAGTAGGGCATTCCCCCATTGAGATTATGGATATGACTAGGTACCTAATGTGCAGGCACAAGACAATTAATGTGAAAGACAATGGGCTTCCTATTCAAACTCTAGTGAAAGCCACCTGTGGTGTAATAGCGGTTGGCATGAAGATGCCAAGTCTTGGCTAAATAATCATGGAATAGAGGAGGAGATCACTATGAAAAATATTAAAATGATTAAAAAGACTATTACATCTAAATTTAAGGAGAAATTGTGCTGCAATAAATAATTTAGAGTATAAAAGAAAATTAAGATACGATAAAGAGGTCATTAAGCCTCTAGAAGATTAGAGGTATCTTTTTGTTATAACTAATGTAAAGAAGAAAATTATCATTGTTAAAATAAGAAGGAACTCTCATGAGCTCCATGGTGAAATATGGCATCAGACAATCCCTAAAAGATTGTGGGATGAAAGAATACATCATCTTTGTGACACTAAGAAGGTGGAGAATAAAAATCACATTCTCGTAAAATGTTCTATGTACACCCACATTAAATCTCAATTCTAAAATTGGGGTGGAAGGTATGGGAGGGGTGTTGTATGGCCTTGGAGTAAACTAGGAATCCACCTTTGCAAGGAGCATTGGAAAGTCCTCCAATGACCAAGCAAAAGCTTATGCCTTGTTACAAGGCTTAATTTTGGCAAAGGCTCAAGCCATTACTAAACTCATAGTCATCGGGGAATCTAAATTGACAATTAAACATGCAAGGTTCAACTCTCTCCCGAAGAATATACATCCTCGAGCCATATTTCACAGAATTCGAGAAGAAATTCATATCTTCCACACAATCGAATTCTTTCATGTGCTAAGATCCAATAATCAGGAGGCCAATAGACAAGACAATTAGGCCACCTGATTACAAGAAGGGGTTCTCTTGGTAAATAGATCCCAATATCTCGAAGCAATCCCATGAGCTATCAAATTCAACTAACAAATTTTAAAAGGGGAGGACCTTGGCACCTCTCCCCCAAGAAGGGCTTAGAATCCAAAGATTTCAAAACTCTCAAGAAACTTTATAAAAGGGGGGGTCCCCCCACCTCCTGGGAGCCAAACTCTCCACACTACTTATCCAATTCATAATCAAAGTGAGGAGTTGTCAACCTGTCAATCCAAGGACATTGATGCATGCACATCATGCACTCCCACAAGCTCTACATAACTACCCCAGACGAGAGTAGTCATATCTCCAGCATAAGCTCTCGCTTCTTCTGCAATGAGGGACAGTTATGGGTGTCCTCCTATCGTCCACAAATTCCAATGATGATGTTTGAAGGTGGAGAGCAAGTGAAGGTGGTACAAACCTTGCGTGTGAGATTTTGTATCTCACGCATGGCTCCTCAATTATGCATGTCTCCATCACTCTGGTGAAAACTTCTCTCGTCATGTTCTCTCTTGAGCATTTATGTGAGCTCAGGTGTACGTGGAAAGCAATGGATATCAAGAATTTGGGGTGTTGGCCGAGGAATGTGGAACAACTGGAAGAGGAGATTGCAGACACATGCAACTTGGTGTTCTCCTTGCAAATTCTCTACAATGAACTCTCAGCCCAAATGCTTACACTATCGAAAGAATTAGTACAACAGAGACAAAGCATTCTTCAGCTTCAAGATGAATGTTCGACACTTCGACAACATTCGAAAGAACTTCATGCTAGGCCTATGCAACTTATGACCCCTCCAGTAGACAATAACACTCCAGGAAACTCAAACAAAGCCTCTTTACCTGCAAAAGGTCCTGTTCAGCTGGATTTGAATGCCTCGATGCTAGATGCAGGGTTCTGGTTTCGTATTGGAACTCCTATCAAAGGATTTTTAAATTTTTTTCCATATGTATTATGGGCATATTTTATGCATTGTATTCAGGAAAGGCCTTTGAGTATAAGCACCATGTGAAAATTGTAGCTCTACTAAAAGTAGTTCTAGTGGTCCCTTAGAAGGGCATTTTTGCTAGATTAGTGGAAATTTTTGGACTTCTTTTACTTCTTAGTCATTTTATAGCGTTTTTTTTGTATTAATAAAAAATTTCGCTTTCTTTCTGTTAAAAAAAAATCTCAATTTAAAAATAATTGTTAGAATATAAACCTTTCTTACCAATTTTTCTTAAGATTTGATAAAATCAAAATTGATCTCAGTGGACATTAACAATCATCATCATCATCATCATTGTAATATTTCATCTTTATTTAAGTTACTCTTAAACATTTTTTTTTAAACTTTTCCAAGAATCTACTTCATTCAAAAAGGATCCAGAGAAGACTAAGGACAACTCAGAACTCGCAGAAGCAACTCGAGAAGCTCAAAATGGCCTCAGCTGATAGAGAAAAGGGCAAAAATTCAAAGTTCTCAAAACTCGATGAAAATGACATCATCGTGAAGAGCGTGTCTCAAGCTTTCCAACGACGCAAACAACTTGTCAAACGGAGTTACGAATCGAAAGATATTTGCGGTCAAAGTTTGGTCAACCTAGCCCAGTCAGCGGGGGATGAGTCAACATTTGTACTGCTAACGTCAACATCAGTACAGATGACGTCAATATCCATACAACATACGTGGCATGTGCAGAAGGTGACACATGTAATGCTGACGTGGCAACACCAGAGGCTGCCACGTGTCACTCAATTTTGGCATTTCTAGGTCATTTCATGGACCGGTAAAATTGTGCCATGTGGCAGTCCGTACAATCACGTGGCAGGATGATTTGGAAGCTTAGTTGGTAGACTGTATGCTGACATGACAGGATGATTGTACAGTTGTTGACATGGCCCAATGGTTGGCTGCCACATGGCCCAGTCATGGGCTTCCACGTAGCATTGGGCAAATGCCCAATGACAACCCGTGAATGAAAATTAAAAAAATATTAAGATCTAGCGAGTCCACCAAATCTGGCGGGACCCCGCCAAATATGGCACCCAAAAGACTGCTAGAACCATTGCTAAAGTTACCAGAACGTAATGTTTAAATATATATATAAGTTGCAACGGATAGCCCAAAAGGGGAGGCCTGTGGGCTTGATCCCGAGACCTCCCCCTGCACTAACGCCTTACCACAAGCTTCGCTAACCACATTGGCAACGAATTCCATTGTTTACAAAGCCCACAAGAAATATTTGAAAGTTCCATCCACCCAGTGTTGGAGAGGGCGCGCGAGGGCAAGGACAGATTCCTTGACATTTTGAGACAGATTCCTCGACATTTCGAGACAGATTCCTCGACATTTATTGCAGGTTGCAGGGGAGGAAAATCGAGACATAGTTTCTCTTTGGCTTGAGAGTGCCAGAGTCAAATCGAAGCGTGGAGACAATCATTTTTGGGTAATTCGATGCCACAAATCCAATGGTGCTCTCTATTTTCTGATCCGAGAAAAACTTATGCAGCTTGATTCAGAATCAAGTATACTTATGTATTTTGCCAAATTCTTTTGCTGAGTTAATAAAATGTCCTACCCATTTGAGAGTAGGACCCGGAGACGTAGTCCACCAGGGACAAACTCCGTTATCAAGTTTTTTGTGTTCATATTTAATGCTTATGTCTCTTCATTATTGAGATTTTCCTTCTTTAATGCTGCACTTTAATTTATGCTCATTAAACACAATTCTTTATAAGTCACTCGATGAAAAGATCCTGGATCATGTTGGTATCAGAGAAGTCGTCTTTGAATTGAATTGTTGAGTGTGAATGCTTACTAGGTATAAGCATAATCATGGTGAAGGAACCCTTAAGACTTTCAATCCTGAAGTTGGCCATGCATCTCGAAGGAAGAAAATGGCAGAAGAAGACAACCATGATGAACAAGAGAAAAAATTCCATATGGTCTTTTATCGCATGCTAGAAATGGTCGAATGAATGTATGGAGACTACAAGAAGAGGATGAAAAAGAAAGGGAAGAAAAAGGAAGCACATGCTGATGATGATGCTTCGATAAATCAAGGGGTTGGAGGAGACCCTCCTGAGCCTCCATATTTACCATCAAGTTCTAGTTCTTCTTCCTCTGCACATTCTCATCATTATCATCATTCTATCCATAAAGCCTCTTTTAAGAAACCATTATTAAAGCTTGATGTAAAATTTTCTTTACCTATGTTTAATGGAGATGCTAATCCTAAAACGATAGATAATTGGATCCGATAGGTTTAAGTATATTGTCGTGTTCAGCATATTGATGAAGAGAAAGTTAAAGTGCAACTGGCTTCTCTTTGGTTGGAAGGCACCGCTCTCGTATGGTGGGAGAGAAAACTTCAGGACATAATTAAGTGTGGTAATCTTCTTCCCTCACGGTCGCAATTTAAATCAACAATAAGGAAGCAATTTTATCCATTGGGTTACTTACATAAAGGAATGATGGAATGACAAACTTTAAGGCAAAGTAAAGGTCAAATTGTACAAAGTTTCACAGAAGAATTTAGGAAGAAAGCTCTTGCATTAAACATTCCTTTGGATTCTCATGAAACTTTAATGAAGTATATTGGTGCACTTCACAGTTATATTCATCATACTTTTCTCTTGTTTAACCCCACCAGTCTTGATGAAGTTTGTGTGCAAGCCACTCACCTTGAGAACATGGGAAAGCATGTTCAAGAAGATCCCACAAAGAAACTTTCCAATCTCCCACATAAGCCATTTAAGAAGTTTAAAAGGAAGGACAAGAAGACCGCCACAGTGACGAGAGAAGGAGGAAAGCCATCTTGCACTCATTGCAAGAAAAGCGGTCACGATGATGAACACTGTTGGAAACTACATCCAGAGAAGAGACCGAAACAATTCGGTGGAAAGGGGAAGACAAAAACTGTTGCTACAGTGCAACAAGATCTTGGTTTCAATTTAGGAGATGAAGGAAAGATCACATCGGTTGGAGTACAAGGTAAAGATTCCCTTCATGTTAGTTCAAATTCCAATAATAAATCTCATGACGATGAACGGAAGAGGAATGAATTATTTCATATAAGAGTTGTATCTAAACACACCAAGATAGATACATTATTTGATTCGGGTTCCCAAGTAAATTTGATATCTAAAGCACTTGTCAAAAATATGGGTCTTGAAACGAAACCACATCCAGAGCCTTATCCTCTTGGTTGGGTATGTGATAAAGCAAAACTTAATGTCACCAAACAACGTAGGGTCAGATTTGCTATTGCTTCAAAGTTGATTGATGAAGTGGATTTGGATGTTGTATCACTTGATATATGTGGTATAGTGTTGGGGATTCCTTATCTTTATGATAGAAAAGTAGTCTTCTTTCGTCATGAAAACAAATACCACTTTAGTAAGGGGAGAGTGGAATATATTGTTAGAGCTCACAACATGAGGGTAAACACAACACTTGTTAGTGTAGGACAAATGAAGAGACTCATAAACACTAATAAGAGACATGTACTCATGGTCGTAAGAGAGAAAGATGTCGGAACATCCGACGCTTTCCAACGATGTGATCCTTTTCATAAGAAAGAATTAAATGATATTGTTTCCGGGTATGATGATATTTTCCAGGAACCAAATGGATTACCTCCTAAGAGGGAAATCCAACATGAGATACATCTTCAGCAAGATTCTTCTCTTCCTAATGTGGGCATGTACAGGATGTCAGTTGTGGAGATGACATAGATCAAGAAGCAGGTGCAATGCTTACTGGATCAAGGGGTCATCAGGCCCTACTCATTTCCTTGTGGTTCTCCGATCGTGATGGTGCCAAAGAAATATGGCACATGGCGAATGTGTGTCGATTATCGGGCCTTAATTAAAATCATGGTGAAAAATCGATACCCTCTTCCTTGTATAGATGATTTACTTGGTCAATTAAAGAATGTTGTTTGTTTCACTAAGTTGGATTTGCGTAGTGGATACCATCAGATCAGGGTTGCAGAACAGGATGCATGGAAGACTGCCTTT
>JASDQU010099788.1:152902-167980 GCA_032191745.1 Picea mariana | reverse complement strand
CTTTCCATCCCCCAATAATCCTTTTCTCAATGCTATAATTCCAATTGAGCTTGTGGTGAATATCAATTCCAAGATATTTGTATGAAGTCACTTCTTCCAAGGTGTTATTGTCATATACGAAGGTATCATAAGGGATCTTATTGGATTTAATAATAATGACCTTAGTCTTATCAATATTAACATTCATACCCATATTGGAGCAAAACTCCTTGAGGATTCTTAGTTGGTTTTCAAGATCACGGGGACTCCTTGCCATAAGAATGATATCATCGACATAAAGAAGAAGATTGATGACTATACCAGTGAGAGCAGGGCCGACACAACCTGCTTTTTCCAAGCAATCTTCTAACTTGTCAATGTATATGCCAAAAAGGGTAGGGGACAAGGGACAACCTTGTTTGACTCCAATATTGCAGTTAATCTCTTTTGACCAGCCCTCGGTGTTTTTAAACTTAGCAATAACGTTTTCATACATCCTTATTGCAACCACCCTCAATTCGAGAGGCACTTTTATCTCTTTCAACCTATTCCAAAGGTTTTTCCTAGGAACCATGTCAAAATCTTTTCTAAAGTCAATACAACAACAAAAAAGATTGGTTTTAGTATTGCGGAACTCCTCTGCAATGACACTAAAGGTAACAAGATGGTCCATAGTTGAATGATATATCCTATACCCGGCCTAGTCTTTAGCTCTTTTACCGTGACTTTCTAGCCAAAGACTAATCTTCTTTTCCAAAATAATTCCATAAAGCTTGGCTAAAATCGGACTAATCATAATGGTTCTATAATTAGAGGGAATGCTTATATTCCCATTTTTAAAAATAGGAACAATGAGGCTTTTCATCCAGGGTTTAGGGAAGCCCTGCTTGACTGCTAAATTGAAGAGCTTGTGTATGTGAGGGATAAGGATTGGCCCTCTGATTTTAAATTTTTTAGCTTGGTAGCCTTCAATGTCCTTAGCTTTCCCTTTTGCAAGTCGCTTAACCCCTAACTCTATGTCATCTAAGGAAAAAACTTCTTCCTTTGTAGGGACAATAAGAATGGTGTCCATGGAATTAGGGAACTCTTAAACACTTTTAAGGTAGGAATTCCAGTCCCTTAAGGGAATCCTATTATTTTCTTTAGTATTGCGGTTTAGAATTTAGCTCCAGAACTTCTTAGGATCCAACTTATATAGTTGTGAAAGTTGCTCTTTCCTTTTATTGATATAATGCCTTTCCCCCCTTTTAATTAGGGCTTTGTACATATTGATCTTATCGAGTTTTAAGGACTCATTAGATGCATCCCTAATGGATTTCCTAGCAATTTTACATTCTTTATCATACTAGGGGTTGGTCGTTCTATTATTCTTTTTATAGGACACCTCGAAAGAGAACTTGTTAATAGAAGTGGAAAGGGTAGTTGTAAAATTATGATAGAGTTCTTCAATGTTGTCCTTATAAGTTAGGAGATTTAATTTACTATTTAAATCCTTTAAGAAAATGTCAACTTTACTTTTGTCAAAGCACAAATTCCTTTGATTATCAAAATTCTTTTCAATGGCCCTCCTATGCATGGAAATTTTTAGAGTTAGGGTTAAAGGTTTATGATGAGAGTCAGGCTCATGGTCATTTAAAATGTCAAAAGTTGCTATTTGATTGGAAACATGGATATCAGATATCACATAATCTACAACACTACTACCTAGCCCATGAATACAAGTCATCTGGTTGGAGTTTGGCCACTTCATTATTCCATTGCAAATTATTAGGTCTTGAGAGCTGCAGAGCTTGACCAACTCAGAACTAAACAAATTCTTAATTAGGTCTTCGCAACTTCTTTTGTAGCTATTAGATAAAACAAGGTCCTCATCTATCCATAAAGGATTATGGTTGGAATCAATACTTAAAAGAGTAGCTTGTTTAGTTGTAGTCCTAGCATTAAAGTCTCATAGCAGGAGGATATTGCCTTCATTTTTCAAACTATAAATATCTTGTTCTAAATTATTATAGGGACAATTGTTATCTAGACTATTTTTCTTTTAAAAAGTAGAATTAATAGGTGCACAATAGCAAATTGCTATATACATCATCTTAGCATTGGTGTCTGAAATTTCTATCCAAATGTATTGATTGAGAGGGTCAATCTTATGAAGTTGAATGTGAGGAGAAATGATCTTTCTAATATAACAAGATATGCCTCCTATCCCTCTATAATGGGGATTTTTGTTCCATGCCGACTATAGATAAATCCTTCTATGTTAGGGACCTTAGACTCCTCATGCTCCCAAGTTTCAACTAGACATATAATATCAATATCACTCGAGATCCAACTTATCATAGGACCTTTGCACCATGGAAAGCCATGACAGTTCCAAAAAAGGATCCCGAGTGTCCCAAATTCCTATTTATTATTATCCTCCTGGTTTCTATCCCTAACAATAGCTTTTTGATTTCTAATTATTGCCCATTTTCCTTATTTCCTGGCTCTTTTACCTTTTGAACTTCCTTCCTTAATTCAACTTGGTCTTCAGGAATGAGGTCTTCATTTATAAATATTCCCGACCCTTTTAAGCTCAGAGATTTACTAAGTATGCCATATTTATGGTCATTACAACTTACTTTGACACAAATGAACCTATCTTTGTGATCAATTATTTTTCCTAGCCTCTTTGCTTCTATGAGGTAAGTTGTATCAATTTGTGATTTATTATTTAATTATTCTTTTACTATTGCTAGCGTATCCTCCTCTTGTTGTTCTTTTATATAAAAAATTATGAGGTTCAAGGCTCTTTTATTACGTTCATGATCTAGTTCAATTAGCTTATTCATTTCCTCTTTGATGGGTTTGATATCCAATTTGTTTTCCATATTACTGAGGGTCAAATTTTTGGTTAGTTTTTCTTCCAGCTGTTTAATACTATCTCTCAAGTTGTGATTTTCTTCAACACCTCCTTCTTGGGTAGATTGTTAATGTTTTTCCATTTCTTGAATCTTATCCTTCATTGTCTGCAATTCACTCTTGAACCCTAATAATCTATCCTCTATTTGAGTTTGAATGGTATCTTTATTTATTTTTATCAATCATTGCCTCTAGCTCTATTTGAAGTTTTACGTCTCTTTCTTCAGTCCTTTTTTCTAATGATTCTAACTTGTTGAGGAAAAGATATGAAATCATATTACTCAAGTATTTTCAGATCTTACTTAGCTAAAGTTAGATAGACGGGAATATCACCCTATGTTTATAGCCATAAAAAAATGTTTCCTAATCCACAAGTATTGGTTACAAGGGCTTAGGCTGATTTTTTTTATAAATGAAAGATTGCTAAAAAATTCAATGTTTATGTAATTTTCTGAATATAACAAATGCAGAAATAAATGTAGAGACATAAGTGAAAATACCAAGTCAATAATTAACACATGTTGGCACAGGGGCAGACCTAGGGTTCAACGCTACAACAACGCACCAACGAATCCCTAACTACTGACCCTTTCGGCAACATCTGCGAAGTAGATGAAGTCTCACCCGAGGTATAGGTAGGGGTGGTTGCAAGACTCATGTGTCTGAAACTTTAGCTGGGACACAGATCTATGATTATAATACTTAATACAACTCTTAGCACCGTCAGTTCCTTAATATGTAATCATTATTTCACTTCGCTGATACAACAGAGCTTCGCAACATTTACATTAATGTAGTTCACCCCCACTCTGGGGCTACGTCCACCAACTCTTCTTCTTTATTTGTCTTCGGTCAATCAGTTACAAGCACAAAGCCATCAAAACCCTTACTCCACACAGGACACAAGATCTGCGCAACTCGCTAGATCCTTCTTCCTTGCGCTACAACACCGAGCTCTCCACAATCTGCTATAAGGCTCTGCACTTAGCTCTGCAAGTCTCTTACAGTCATGCACAAAGCACTTACAGACTCTACTCGCACTTAACATACATTCACATCACATAGATGCACTATTCTCCCCCTTCTTACATTGCCTATCCTTCTATTTATAAATACAAAATAGGCCTAAACATGGGTAAACCCATGCGCCGATATCCCATTCTCGTTACATATTCCCAAAAACCCAAAAAGGGGGTCGAGATCCCGTGATCTTCGCTTCGTCTTGCGCTCCTCCTTTGATAGGTTGTCGAAGTCTCAAAGTAGGTCAATATGACCAAGAAACTCCCAAAACTTGGTCAAGGGCCAACAACACAGATGAGACATAAATCAATCGCTTATTCCATTCCAATTTATCAAAAGAATCGTTATCTTTATAAAATTCCCTGAGGAAGTTTGGACCAAAGTCAAACTCAAATGTCCCCAATGAAAACCATACAAAAGGTCTTCTAACAGAAAGTAAAAAACTGAACTTTAAAAGATGGATCAACTTGCCACAGATTGCTGCCAACTTGACTCTGCACAATATCCTTTATCAGTCATGAAATTTAATTCATAAACATACAAGTATACACAGACTATCAAAGATAGATCAACACCTCTGAAAAACAAGTGTCTGAATGATGTAATTCAGCCTTGAATCTTGTGTCTACAATAGGACCCTGTTGTCATAAAAGAGAATTATGCTTTCAATGAATTAAAGAATGAATGAAAAATGAACTATCTCAATAAAACTCAAGAGCAGACCTTAGCATGCTTTCTCCTTCTATTCTCCTCTTGTCCCTCCTTCCCTTTTTGCCTTTAAGCAATCATAATTAGTTGAAGTAGTTAAACTACATCTTTTAGTTGAGTTAACTAAAACTCAACTAACTTTTAGTTTAGGCGAGAAATTAATAAAATAATAATAAGGGTCTTAATAAATAATAACTAGTAAGTGGGATCCCTTGTGACTCCCTTTAGTTTCTTAACAAACATAAACACAACTAGTTAATCAATCAAACACATCCCTCCTTGTGGCTCCCATCATCACTCTCATAATTTGAAAATTAACATCAATGATATTTGAAACCATATCCAAAAAACATAATATCCAACATATACAAAAATAGTGTGTTGTCCAAAGACTTCAACAGTCAATTGTTCTCATCAATCGATAAATAAAAACACTCAAAAACCATATTTGCCACTCTGGAAGGAAATTTTCCCCTTGTTGCTACTGTCTCCCTTTGATTTCTCTGAATTTTCCTTAGGCTGTGTAGAGCCTTTAGGCCTGATCTCACTGATAACATGAGAGCAATAATCTCTCAAATGCATGCGGGATGAAACAGATTTGGCAGAGTCAATTCAGGGAGAGGAGGGGGCAACAACAACTTTTCCTTTATCAGGTGCATGGTGGGCTTCGGTTTTAACCTCTTGCTTGCATGGGAAGACTGTACTGGTGAGTGTGCAGGGGAAACTTGGACAATTTGGTTAACCGGTGGAGGAGAAACAAACATAGACAAATTGGGCCAGCCACGATGTTGGGAGACTGTCGTGTGGACAATCTCTTGCCATTCATCATTTTTAGGGACTTCAGGTTGTAACGAGACATGAGGGGGAACTAGAATACCAGGGACATGTGGGGCTTGGAAAGTAGTCCTTTATGGCCTAGGTTGGACCACTCCTTGTCCAATCCAGTTAAAAAATCCAGCTTGGAATAGAACATAGTTACCAACTTAATGAGAATTGTGACCTCAAAACAAGAACTCCGATCCAAAAAACCCATATTTTTGCATAAAAAACATCAAAATCAACCCCCAAATAAAGAAGTGGTGCTACCAGTAGCACCATGTTTTAAAACGGGGTCAAAATTACAACATTTTTCAAACATCGGCTTCAAAATTTAGATAGTAGCTCAGAAAAACCTTAAAATCAACACCTAAAAAAAAAAGATGTTTTTGATTTTTTTCTTTTTTCTTTTCAAAACGTTAATTTTTGAGATCATTTGAAATCATATTTTTATCACTTGGTACCATTAAAACCAAAACCTCAAAATCAACCATTAAATTAAAAAGTGCTACCGGTAGCACCCATTCTAAAATTAAGATATGAAAATGACACATTTTTATAATGTGGTAAAATAACTCATCATTACTGTAAACAAAATCATAAAAGAAACCCTTAAATGTTATTATCACGCAAAGCACAAGGTAATACACAATGCCATGAAAATATCACAACATACTTTAAAAATTCAACGTTACTTTTTAATAATTTTTTACTTTTAATAATAAAAAAGTAAATACAAGTTACATTGAATGAAACATAAATAATTTCTTAAAAGTATTTTTATATTGACCATATTCAAGACATATGAGCTAAGAAATTTTATGAGTTAACAAAATGATACAATAATTTAAAAAACAAAAACACGTTTTTTTTGTTAAAAAGAATAGCAAAAAATCCCTTCAAACTTAAAAAAAGAAAAATAAAATGAGAAAAAACTGAAAAATAATCAAAATTCAATAAAATATTTTAATAAAAACATCTAAAAAAAAAAAAAGATTAACAAAAACACTAATATTCCCTAAGCTACAAATTTATTTAAATGTTTTTTTGAAAATAAATATGTAACTATATAATATGTTAATAATGTTACAATGTTATAATATAACATTGTTATATTATAACATTGTTTTCTTATAATATAACATTGTTATATTATAAGATAACAATGTTATATTATAACATTGTTTTTTTTTTTTTCCATAGAAAAAAACCGTAATTTAATTAAAAAGGTACAAAATTACATTCGCAAATATATATTTGCTATGAATAAATAGTCAAATATATATTGTTTTGGTGAGTTCACCTCCATTTTTGAAAGTTCCATCAAATACAAAAATAACAGCCATAGTATCAGTCTTGTTGTGTGTCCATATACCTTTCAGTTGTTTTCAAAAACAAGATAGCATGAGTTTTACATCATTTTACAATTATGAACAGTCATGGGGTTCCAACAAAAAATTATGCATGTCCTATAATTGCTTGTCCTGAAAAGGTATGTGGTAATCAAAACTGCCTTCTGTTGTATGTTCAATGATATGCCAACTGCCATATTCTAGCTGCGTGGCTTCTTTGGAAAGCCTGTCAGCAAGTGTGTTCTTTTCCCTGTAGATGTGAGAGAAAGAAATTGTGTCAAATGTTGAGATAATCCTCCGTACTTCTGCAAGATAAAGCATTAGTCTAGTAATATGACAAATCTGTTCTTGATTCATCCAATCGATGATTAGTAATGAGTCCCTAAAGACCTGCAGTGTGTTACACCCTTTTTCCACTGCAAATAGGAGTAACAATTTTAATGCCAAAAACTTAGAGAAATTATTGGTGCCAACCCCCAACCCTGCCCCAAGAAGGAAAAAATGTTGGTCATTTATATATAAACAACCAGCGCCCCCACAAAATAGACGACATCCCAAGGCCGCGCCATCAAAGAAGGCCCACGACCGACCTTTATCGATCTATTCCACTTGTACTCTCTGAGCAGTGCCCTGACCCGATTTATCCTCCCGCTTGAGAAGGGGATAGGGAGGTCTACAAAGAAAATTACAGAGACACTCCTCCACCGAGAAGATTTAGATTTCAGAATCAATGACTGATAGAAACAGATAGGGCTCAAGAAGAAGAAGGATTCATAAGAGTACATCCTTTCAGAAGATATTCAACTCCCAAGTATCAAACTATCTTTTTCGATTTATGTTATGCATGTAATAATTTTGGACATAAAGCTGTGAATTGCAGAGCTAACCACAAGAACATAAACAACTTTGAAAGTCATACACAAAAGGGTTATCCAAGAAGGCCTAGTGAAACACATAGAAGAAGTTACAACAAGTTTGAATCTTTGAGCACTGAAGTGGAATGATACAAACGAAACAACTTTGGACACATGGCCAAAGATTGCAGAATGACAGTCCCTCCTAAAGAACCACAATAGAACAACAACAATCACATACATGAACATCAGAAAAGGACATGGATAATAAAGCATAATCAATATAGTAATGAAGAATGCACACTCGCTCTACAATCTAAGCAGAAGAAACATGGTTGGTATGTTGATAGTGGCTGATCAAAACACATGACAGGTGATAGAGATAGATTTCTTACATTAAGAAAGGAAAGAGATGGATCAATCTCCTTTGGAAATGACGATTAAACTAAAATCATTGGAAAAGGCACAGTCAAAATTGGGAACAAGAATACCAAGACAGAAAATGTTCTACTAGTAGAAGATATGAAACATAATCTTCTAATTAGTGTGAGTCAAATGTGTGACCAAGGTCATAAAGTTACTTTTGATTCAAAAAAGTGTGAGATAAGAAAAGAAGGTTCAGGAAAATTTATTGCAATAGCTGCGAGAACTTCAAGCAACATATATTTATTAAGTGAAATTGGAAATGAAAAGTGTTGCCTAGGAAAGGAAAATGAAAGTTGGCTATGGCACAAAATAATGGGTTACATACATTTTGATAACCTTGTCAAAGTCAGAAAAAGGGAAGCAGTTAGAGAAATTCCCCAGACCACAAAACCAACCAACAATTTATGCAAGCATTGTCAACAAGGAAAACAAACAAAGACCAAGTTTAAATCAAAAGAATATTCAATGAAAAGACCACAAGAAATTGTGCATACTGATCTAGTTGGACGAACTACAAAAAAGGGTTTAAAAGGTGAGAAATACTTTATGTTATTAGTTGATGAGTATACAAGAATGATTGTAGTTTTCTTTCTCAGGAATAAGTCAGAAGCTTTTGAAAACTTCAAGGTCTACAAGGAAATGGTTGAAAATGAAATGGATTCAAAAATCAAATGCTTGAGATCTGATAATGGAGGAGAGTTCAATTCAAAGGAATTTATGGACTACAGCATCAGACATGGAATAAAAAGGCAATTCTTTGTTGCTAGGACACCTCACCAGAATGGAGTTGTTGAAAGAAAGAACATGACAATATAGGAAACGACTCGAACAATGCTAATGGATTCCAAATTGACAGATATATTTTGGACACAGGCAATGCATACAACAGTTCACATTCAAAACAAAGTAATGCTCATAAACAACACTAACAAAACTCTCTACGAGCTATGGAAAGGAAGACCAACAAATGTGAAGCATTTCAAAGTCTTTGGAAGCAAATGCTACATCAAAAGAGAAGATGGCAGAATGGGAGAGTTTGACTCTCGTTTGGACAAAGGAGTACTTGTTGGTTACTCAAGTACAAGGAAAGCATACAAGTGTTACAACCTGAGATTGAACAAAGTTGTGGAAAGAATCAATGTAACAATTGATGAAACAAGTAGACAAGAATTAAAGGAAGAAGAAAAATAATCAATGGAACAACTTTAAGAAGAAGAAGAAAACGATGAAAAACAAGTAGAAGGGGAAGATGAAGATGATTTGACATAAGCAAAAGAGCAAGTTCAACAAGTACCTCCAAAGACACCTAGCAGACGAGTACAGAAGAGTCATCCTTCAGATCAGATTATCAGAAACAAAGATGCATGAGTTGAGACATGAAGAAGAATCTGTTCACGAGAACAAACACACCTAGCATGAGCTCATCTACGATTGAACCAACCTGTTTTGAAGAGGCAAGCAAAGATGAATTTTGGAATAAGGCCATGGGTGAAGAATTGGATCAAATAGAGAAAAATGACACTTGGGAATTGGTCCCAAGACCAAAGGATAAGAATGTGATTGACACAAAGTGGGTATACAAGAATAAATTGAATGAATATGGACAGGTTACAAAGAACAAAGCTAGATTGGTATGTAAAGGATATGAACAGGTTGAAGGAATCGAATTTGAAGAGACATTTGCCCCAATTGCCAGAATGGAAACAATCCGATTGCTTTTAGCTTATGCACGCTCCAAAAATATTAAAGTGTATTAGATGGACATAAAATCATCTTTTCTGAATGGAGAACTTGAAGCAGAAGTCTACATTGAAAAACCAAAAGGATTTCAGTTGTCAGAGAACATGGATTATGTGTGTAAATTAAAGAAAGCCTTGTATGGTATAAAACATGCTCCTAGAGCATGGTACTCTAGACTAGATAAATATCTACAACAGACAGGGTTCATAAAAGGAAGTGTAGACAACAACCTTTACATTAAGGTAACTCAAGATAGTATTTTATTAATTGAAGTTTATGTTGATGATATTATTTTTGAAAGTGTTGATGACAGGTTAAGCCAGAAATTTGAAAAGGACATGCAGAATGAATTTGAAATGTCATTACTTGAAGAACTGTCTTTCTCTCTAGGTCTTCATATACGTCAAAGCAACCAAGGAATTTTTATTTCTCAAACCAAGTATATCAGAGAAATGCTAAAGAGGTTCAGAATGGAAGATTGCAAACCAGTTATCACTCTCATGTAAACCAGTTGCAAGTTGAACAAAGATGATGACTCAAAGTCTATAGATTAGAGGAAATATAGGTCAATGATTGGCAACCTACTATATGTGACAACATCCAGACCATATGTAATGCAGGCAGTTGGACATGTTGCACGATTTCAAGAAGCACCAAAGGAATCACATGTATTAGCAGTGAAGAGGATTTTCATATATCTCAAAGGAACATACGAGTTTGGATTATGGTATCCAAAAGGAAAGGATCTATCACTCATTTCTTACACAAATGAAGATTGGGTAGGTTGCATTAATGACCGACGAAGCATCAATGGAGCAACGTTCTACTTGGGTGAGTGTTTAATATCATGGCTAAGCAAGAAACAATCATCCATATATTTATCTACAACCGAGGCAGAGTATATTGCAGCAACAACATGTTGTACACATGTTCTGTGGATGAAAAAAACTCTGACAGATATACATGTTGAGTATGATGAGTCCATTCCAATCTATTGTGATAATACAAGCACCATCAGTATCTCAAAGAACCCAATGATGCACTCCAAGACGAAGCACATTCTAATCAAGTATCACTTTCTACGGGAATAGGTTGCAGAAAAGAACATCAAAGTTGAATATGTGGGCACAAAATAACAAGCGGCAGACATCTTTACAAAACCGCTTCCACAAGAAGATTTTGAGTATCTTTGCCAAAGACTCAGATTATTTCTAATCCAAAATGATTTCTTTTGAATTCTTATCTTATATGTCTTAGATGTACACGAGGAAGCACCATAAAGAGGACAATTCAGGTTGGGAGATTAGGCGAGTCAATTAGGGGGAGCAGACCCGAATGGAAAGATACCTTTTCCATTAATGACAAAGGGGAGATATTTATCAGATGCAAAGGACAGAGGCGTGGTTCCAGGTGGAGCGTTGGTCATAGAGATGCATGCATGGTTCCAGGGGGAGAATGAGTGATATGATTTCAATATTGCATCAGAGTGTTGCCATCAATGCCAAAGGGGGAGATTGTTTATTAATTGGGTTGGTTGTCATTGATGTCAACCCTTGAAGAAAGTCCGGTAGCGAATTCCGGTAGCACAAAGGTTTGGGTAATGGACCCAAGTTTTTTTGATGTATAATGATATGAGTTTTGATATATTTGTAGGTAAGACTATTCTAGATGGATAGTACATGTCATTCCATTTCTGGTGGTATGTGGAATGTCACATAACTCCTCACGGTTTGAACGTTATGGCCTTACGAAGTTGGAGGACCCTCATATGTTGGCTTGAAGCCCCAAAAGGTCAAAAAAGTCAAAGTGCTTGCAAAGAATAAATTATTTAAATAATAAAGTGAAGTGACAAAGTCAAATATGATTATTTAAATAATAAAGTGAAGTGACAAAGTCAAAGCGAATTATTTAAATAATAAAGTGAAGTCACAAAGTCAAAGAGGATTATTTAAACAATAAAGTGAAGTCACAAAATCAAAGAGGATTATTTAAATAATAAAGTGAAGTGACAAAGTCAAGGAGGATTATTTAAATAACTAGCATACCCCCGAAGCGGGGGAAAGAGAACGTCGAATTAAATCAAGATGATGCATCATTTGAAGACAAAAAATGTGTATTGGATGGTTCATGAATAAATAATAGAGTATCGAGTGAATATGGTCTATGAATAATGTATTAAAATGATATTTCATATGGTTAAGCATCAATGGAAATCCTTCTATTTGTTACCATCTATGATTGACAATTGCTCATATGCAACTGAAGGAGGCACTTATGTGGTTCACACAGGAAAAAACACATTCCGAAATAGAATAATCATACGAAGAAGAAAATTTGAAGTTGTAAAGTGAAAAGGGACTTGAAAAAAAAAACTTGGTTTGACGAACAAGACATCGAGACAAATGTGGATATCACCATAGGAAATGGTTTGAGAAAAGTAAGAAGTAATGAATCAAAGGATTTGATTTTAGGAATTGTTTATGTCAATAGGTTAAGGTCACATCATGCTAAATTTAACCTACTGTGGAGTGGGAAAATATGGATAGGAAAAACAAGGAGTCTATGTTCAATTTTGATTCAGATGCAAAACTTAAAAATGGGTTTAGGGTTAGTAATGGTTTTTCTAGATCCATGTATGATATATTAAGGATAAATAGTGATATTTTTGTTAGAAGCAAGCAAAAGTTGTTGTTTGATCAAAATTCCTAGTATGTGGGGTTTCATTGAAATTAACGACTACTACCCACTCCTTAGCTTGATAAGAGGTTGAAGTTTTTCCAGTTTGGTGGGAAAATCCCTTTTACTTTTGTTGATTCTCTTTGAATTCCAAGTATTTATCTTTTTTGTATAGAAGTTTGGTCATAATTCTAGCGCTAGCCATAGCCTAAGACACGTGAAACAATAGATTTTGGAGTTTTATGCTTGTTCGACAAAGCCCCCTCATTTGTATATGATGATGATATTTTGGGCGATGGCTCTTTTGTTTACAAGAAGAGTATGCCACCATTTTTCATTGCTTCCCTCCCTATTTCATACAACTCTTGCACCGGATCCTAATTTAAATCCCTATCAAATTATCTACATCACAATTGAAATGATGATATATTCTAAATCTAGATCTCATTGCATCACAACCAATACATGATAATTTTCTCATTTCCAAACCAAACCTACATTAAAGTATATAGTTTTTATAGCCTAACCAAACCTCATTGTCACAATATGCTTTAAAGCAAATAGTTTTAGACTCTCATTTTAGTAAGAGAAAACTCAAGTAACATGAAGCGAAAACAAGTAAATTTGAGAGAAACAATTGACATTCAATATGCAACATATTGATATAGTAAAAGTTAAGCTAATCCATTTATACTAAAATGTCAAAGAAGAAAGAAATCAAGATAACATTTATGTAGGAAAGAAAAAGTAGGATAAGTTTTTCCATTAGGACAAATTATTCAAGTGCACCCCACCTTGCTCCTATATTAAAAAGTAAAACTTATGAAACTAATAATATCAAAGACCAATTATACGTAGCTACCATTTTGCCGAGGATGGATTGTATCCACTTAATTCAACCTTTATATTTCGTCCCCCTTGAGGGTTGAGTGAAGGTATGTGCTAATTGTATATTTTTGTTGTGAATACAAGGAATACGGTTTCTTACATACAAAATGAAAAGTCAGGGTATACCAAATCCTCATTTAAGCATGTTGAATAGAGGACAATAAACCCAAACCATGACAACTAAATACAAAACAATGTAGACGGTAAAAGAACGTAGGGAAAAAATAGATATAACATAATAGTGAACATTTTCAGTACCAATCACAAACATCAAACATTAATAGAAAACTCAACGAGAACAAACAAATGAAGGAAAATGAGAATTTAAGGGTGAGATTGCAGTTGAAGATAGTCATTGCGCCTCACAAAGGAAGATGATATGCTATTTATGGTGAAAATCCAAGTTGTATGTAGCAGTGTGTAGATCCAGAAATAGTTGATGGAAAAACAACTCGACCGAGCTATTGGTTGTAGCTGGTAGTAGATTGTTTCGTCAACCCTTTTTGTATACAATTGAATGTCTAAATAAGATTGTTCATCTTAAGCAATGGATAATTCTATATTATAACGAGGCAAGTCTAGCAGCTCTGCTGAGTGAAGCCCAAAAGATTCTTCTTTCTCTCATACAATATGAGAATTTAAGAGTGAGATTGCATGCCATCATATTGCAGTTGAAGATATTCATTGCGCCTCACAAAGGAAGATGATCTGCTATTTATGGTGAAAATCCAAGTTGTATGTAGCGGCGTGTAGATCCAGAAATAGTTGATGGAAAAATAACTCGACCGAGCTATTGGTTGTAGTTGGTAGTAGATTGTTTCGTCCACCTTTTTTGTATACAATTGAATGTCTAAAGAAGATTGTTCATCTTAAGAAGTGGATAATTATATATTATAAGGAGGCAAGTCTAGTAGCTCTATCGAGTGAAGCCCCGTAGATTCTTCTTTCTGTCATACAATATATAAAAGTTATGTTATCGATAGTTACCCAAGAGAAAAGAAGTTCCTGTGGAATTATCCAAGATACTGGTATTCAACATTGCTAGGAAAAAAGAATCGGAACTAACCTGCATGAAACAATTCTCATCGGGTAGTACCATGTTTGAGCCACCCTTCAAATGGAACAAAAAATCAGGCAACTGAATATTTGTATTTTCTACATGAGAGAAATTGTAACACAATCCAAAGTCAAGGATACTTTCCACTTCATGCGCTCTTATGTATCCAATCTAAGAAGCAAATTCACCTACGAGCTGATTATAGATCATTTTGGGAAATAGAGTCAAAGAAGTGCTTGAATCGATTATAGTTCCACCATTATCTTTGGTGAAATCTCAATATCTTGGAGGGCAGTTTCAAGCGTTTTCCACCAACACTGACACATTTAGACCAATGTAATAGAATTTGTTGTATGGGTAAAAAGGCACTCGAGAGTTATTTAGAAAGGGAGTGTGATTAAAAGGGATATATTTGGGGACAACCTTGTCACTGAGCACCATCTTGCTGCTTTTGTTTTGGTCATCAAAAAATAGCTCGTTCTGAAGGCAAAACACAAATTTGTCACCAATAAGAAGACTAAGCTAGGAAAGCATAGACAAACCTCTTATGCCAAAACTCCGTTGGTTGGGGAGAAAAATGAAATATCTTCACAAATAAATATATATATGTGCAACGATTTGACTAATAAAGTCTACAGAGGTATACATACCCTATCCCCCT
>JASDQU010099788.1:124310-138893 GCA_032191745.1 Picea mariana | reverse complement strand
TTTGATTGTGGTTACTAAACAATTATCGCGTTCTCGGATCTCGGGGTTGAGCAAACAAAGATTTAGGGTCGAGAAATACCGAGACGCGAAACGCTAAGGATGTCATAGTCAAAAGTTAAAGATCTTTATACTATTTTTGTTTTGGACGAAGATTAAGATAGAGTTCGCATTCTCGGGACTCGGAACTTGTGAATTCGAAATGTAAGGTGTCCAACTTGCGAGATTATGAAACTTTAAAGAGCCCTAAGGACAGACATTCTTGCAAAAAACGGGTCCTTTGTAAGTAATAAAGTATTACTAATCTGGCAACAAAAATATTTTCTCAGAGTTTTATGATTTTTGGAAGGGAAGAAAAGGAAAGAACAACTCTAGATCACCAATATCAGATTTTTTTCAAATTAGTGTGAAGCGAAAAAAAAAAAGAACAGGGGCGGCTCCAACACCACGTAAATCTGTGTCTCTCTTGTATTGTGTGTCTTCTGTGTTTTGTTTCTAAATTTGTTTTATTTTATTGCTCCGCGGTCCTGTTTTTTCTAACAATCTTTCCAATGAGCTGTCATACGCCTAAAACGGAGATCGTATGCAAAAGTTACGACCCCGGGAAGTTGATGTACTAACTTACCCAAACAGGGCCCACATGACTTTTGGCGTTTCATCTCCTAGGGTTAGGTTTTTGGATGTCTAGGGTTTTTGGCATTCATGTTTATTGTGAAAATTCCTTCAGAGCCTCATTGTAATCATCTTCTCAGAGATAAGCTGCCACCATTCCAACAAGCTTGTTTCCGCTGCATTTTATAGTTTCAGCTTATTTCTTTATTGAATAGAAAACTATTTTTATTGTATCTCTATTATTTTGTGTTAAGCACATGTTAATAATATGTAGTCATTTCATTATGCTCATAAAATCTTGATCAGATCCACCAAGTGAAGGCACTGTAACAGGGCCAAACACATCACTATGAACCAACTCTAGAATCCCATTTTCCGTTGTCGAACCATACAAGAACCTCACCCAACTTTGTTTTCCATATATACAATGTTCACAAAAGTAGACTTCTAAATAACATTTAGGAAATTCTTCAACCATACCTTTGTTGTGCATAGTTCAAAGTCATTTTTCTCCAATGTGTCACATCCTCCTGTGCCATAGCATGGTCAAGTCGACTTTATGATCACTTGTCGACTTGGTTTGAATCGACTCAGCCTGAGTCGAGCCGAGTCAACTTTAGGAACAACAATGTTGTTGCATCCGGTCGAGTCGACACCCCCTAGCAATTTGTATCAGGTTCCAATCTGAACTCCTTTCATTAAGACCATCACACGTCTGACCATCTTGCACGAATCCTTCTAAAATAGAGTATGCATGCCAACATCACTCATCTTACTAATAGATATCAGGTTTCTTTCCAAACCCGGAATGTGTAGCACTCCTGGAAGGGTTCTATTCCTCCCATCCTACAATGTCAGTCGAACTCTTCCCCATCCGACAATTCTAGTTGTTGATTCATCCCCCAAGAACACTTCTCCTCCTTCATTTCGTTCATATTCACAGAACCATTCTCTATGTTTTGTCATATGATAGGATGCTCCTAAGTCGATCAACCAAACATATTGATTTGATTGTGTACTGGTCGACGCCATGTACACATTGCCTCCCTTATCTGGAGTCATCTTTCTCTTAGTCGACTGCTTCTCGTCGGATACTGTACTTACTTCCATCGCCTTTGACTTGTAGTCCCTTTTGTAATGCCCAACTTTACCTCATTTCCAACATCTTCTTGTCGACTAAACCGGGGACTTAGATCTACCCTTCGACTCAGACTTTCTACTAGAGAATTTTCCTTTAACTTTGTCAACCAGTCGACCTCTCACCACTAAAGAATATTTGGTCGATCCTTCCATGTTCTTTCTTCTCATTTATTCCAACAAAGATGCAACCACGTCTTCTAGCACTAATGTGGTTTTATTACTCCTTATATCCACGACTAAGCTATCCCAGGAGTCTGGCAAAGAACATAATAGGATAATACACTTCTCCTCCTCAGTGATTTTGATATCCATATAAGATAACTGGCTTATAATGGTATTAAACGCATTTAAATGCTCAGTAACCAAACTTCCATCACTCATTCTCATAAGATATAGTTTCTTTTTTAGAAACAACTTATTTACCAGGGATTTCAACTGGTACAAGCTTCCCAACTTGTCCCATAGTTTCTTGGTTGAATATTCACCTGAGACATTCAACAGCGCCAAATTTGCAAGACAAAGTTGAATCGTACTCCTTGCTCTTCTCTCGAGTTTCTTCCATTCTTCCATCAAAGTTCATGATGGCATGGTACTTGAACAAGCTGATGTCCATCATTCTCGATCTACAAGGAGATCTTCAATTTTAGGATTCCAAAGCTCAAAATTATGGCCATTGAATTTTTCAATCTCTATTCTCGAGTTGCTCGCCATCCTTTAACACAATCTTTAGCACAATCTTAAAATATTTCTAACTTACGACTCTTATTGTACCTAGGGTTTAGCTCAGATCCAAGTTTGTTAAGCAAGCTCTGATACCACATGTTAAGAAATGAGACACACGTCCATGTTAAACCTAGCATAAGAGAGGAAGAAATATTTAATCAAGAAAGTAAAGGACACATAAAACACACAATACATAGAGATTTTACCCTAGAAACCCAAACAGGGAAAACCAACATTCCTTGAGTGTTTTGCTTCCTGTTGTCTTATTCATTTGGAATAAAATGTTACATGTCTAACCTTGGTCCACACTTAGTACACAATCGACATCATAACCTATTGCTTACATAAGAACAACCATGCAGCCAATTCATCTTACATGTACATGACCAACAACCTCTATGATTATTGATTAACTCATTGATCAACCTTTTCAGCCTTACAACACGCCTTCTTATAGGCTTTACAACAGGAAAAAATCAAAAGAAAATGGTGCCAAAAAATGGTTACAGATCCATGTAGATCATTGGCTACAAATCTTGTGAATCTCAGGATTCGGTTGCAGTCGACTACCAAGTCGTATTACCCATCGATTATCAGTCAACCTTCATTCGATCTTCAATTGGTTGCCACCTGCCCACCTGTCGACCTCTTGTTGGTTGACCTCTTAGACTTGCTCTCGATGCCTTGACCATGTCGAACCACCTCGACCTTCGACTTCGACTTTACCCGATCGACTAACCTCGACCTTTGACTTTGATTGTCAGTCGATCCACCTCGACTTTCATTGCAAAGAATATAACAACCCAACACTGACATCCCTGGAGTCCCCAGCAAGAGAGATTCCTATCCAACCTATGTTGGATCCCTGGAGGGAAGTGGGAATGCCTGAAAGACTTTGTGTAGTGAAGGGGGATCCCATTCCTTGGGTTGTGTAGGTTGATAGGAAAAGAGTTGGTGGATTGGGATAGTTGTAGGAGAAATTAGCTTGTTGTGGGTTGTGTTGGATTGAGAGTGGACAATAGAGAGACACCCCTTTCTTGTGGATCTGTTTCCCCAACTTAGGGGTGATTTACTACTGGGATTTAGAGCAGAAAATCTATGGTTGGGTGGAACGTCTGTCCTGTGCAGTCGGTTACACATTTGGTTTAAAAGATAAGTGTTTATCTATGTTACATTGTTTATATTTGTGGGTTTTATTTGTTGTGCATATACTCTATTCTTGAGTAAAATATATGTTGTTGTGTATTGTAGAATTGATTGCATTCATAATGTTGTTAATGCATGTAAATCTTCAATGCATTGCATTCAATTATGGGATTATTCGTTGTGTGCTTACTCTAAGTTTTAAGCAATTGTATGTTGTTGTGTGCACATTAATTTAGTTGCAAATCATGTTTTAAGAATGTTGTTAACTACTTGGGCATTTTTAGCATGCATGCATTTGATTTAATCGGTATCAAACAATTTAAATTGTCGGGTTTAGTAGTGGGGAATAATACACATGAGTACACTTGGGGAGTGAGTGAACCATCATGGAAGAGGGAATGTTGGGATAAATACTCATTGGATAGTGCTCCATCTTGGAGGAGGAGCATTGAGCACAAGGATGATCATGCTTGGAGAGTGCACCACCTTGGGGTTGGGTAAAACCCGAACGTGACACTTGTCATCTCTGTATTATAGGGCACTCCATATGGGGTTTCCTTGTTGACTTAGGTCTAAGGTTACTTGTGTGGACCTAATCCATGTTTTATGTTGGCCTCCCTCACCTATTCTATATAAAGGGAGAAGAGAGCCTTTGCCATTACTTACTATTGATGTAGTCATTATTCTATCTTTGTAATTGTCTCCGAGAAGTCTTTTTGGCAGCAAGACCTAGGGTTTGCGATGTAAACCTTAGAGGAGACATGAAGATGGATGGTAGCAGTTGAAGATCTTTTTGGAGTCCTTACTTTTGTGATGAAAGATGATGCCAAGGCTTGCGTTGTCCCTAAACAAGAACATGAGTGCTAGAGGGCTTAAAGACTCATATACAAGTGTTGGTTCTTGTTGTTACTCATTCTTTGTATGGTGATGGAGAAGACTTGGATGTTGTGTTGATGCAAGAGAGATAACACTAGGGTTTGTGATAGAAATCTTAGGGGAGACATGATAAAAGAATACTAGTGCTTGGAATGATCTTGAATCCTTATACTTGTGTGATACATGGAGGCTAGAGCAAGAGCATGGATAATTAAAGGAGTAGAGGGTTCTTGAGCTTGGTGTGATGTTTATCTTGGAAGAAAACATGTTGATATTCTATTGATGATCTCGTCTAGAGGTCTTGGGACTTGTGTTGACGCAAGAGATGAAGACCTAGGGTTTGTGGGAATCAACCCTAAGATGGAAAAGGAGCTTTGAAGACTAGCTCTAGAGTTGTCTTAGAAGGCTTGTACTTGTGTGATGTAAGGAAGCCTACGATTTGTGTGATATAAACCTAGATCAATACAAGAGCATTAGAGTGAAGTAAGATTAGACTTGTTAATGTTGATGATAACTTGTTGTTGAGCCTTTGAAGTGTTTAGGAGTAGTTTGGTGTGATGCCTTGCTAGACCACGTGTACTAGTTCAAGTTTGTTATTGACAGTGGATACCCTAGCTAGGGTTTAGATGCATTTGGAGTGTCTTAGCTTGTGATAAGATTGAAGGATTATCTTATACTAGCTCGTGATAAGTTGTTTGCATGTAATTGTAACATCATTCTTATTTATATAAGAATTGCATTTTGCTATACAAACTTTATGTACTTGCATATTTGATTTTTTTAGCTTCTATTCTCATGGTGAATGAGTAGATTCTAGGGTTGTTTGGTAAGTTGATTTATCATGAATAGATAACAACTTTTGTTCAATGATTTGACAAATATAAAAAATCTAAGAGGAAAAATTTGTGGTTGTAACAAATAAGTAGTTAATAAGTTATTTTCAAATCTATTATATGTTGAGGATCGTTCCCCAAGGGTTCGAAACATCATTCCTTTGAAGTACAATTGTTCAATGTTTATTTTCCGAAGTTACCCTTGCATATTTGGTTGGACATAAGTGAAATATACATTATCAAAATTTGTATTTCAAGTTCATCCCTAAGGTTGAAATTTCACAATAAATACGATACAAGGAACCTTGAGGTTGAGGTGAAACTTTTGAATTTGCATTAAGCAATATTTTTTTTAAAATTCCACATGATATAAGAGTTGATTGGATTAAGATTTCCTTCTTTTTAATTTTGAAGGTTGGAATATTCGATTGTTGAGCATGGGAGAGGTTGTTGGGTTGTGAAACTCTATTTTGCTTGAGATGAGCACTTGCACCCGTGAAGGTTTTGATGGGTTGAAACCCTAGTTGTTCTTGTGATGAGAGTGTTTTTCACCTGTGATAGGTGGAATATTTGCTTCATTAATGGTTGTTATGTGATTTATTTTTAATAGGTGTGATTCATAGGAGGACCTATGATAGGTGATTTATTTGTTATTGTGGATGCTAGTGTTTTTAGTGGATTGATCCCTATGATATGCATGATTAACCATTTGATTGTCTTGCTAATTTTTGGAGCCAAAGAGGGGTTGATTCATTATTTGACATATTGATAATCACTGGCTAATCTCTTTTGGTTGAATTGTGACTCAAGGGTTTACAAGAATAACAACCTTGTTCAAATTTATTGATTGTTACATATTAGAGGGAGATTCCAATGTTATCCCTTAGAGGAAATATTGATTGTACATCTTGTACATTTTACTTGTTGAGAGATTGATCTTAGATGTGATAGCTAGTGTGATGATAAGATATTAGTGAATCTTAGTAGGTCGTCTTGTGCATTTGTATTGTGTAAAGATTGTACTTTGTACCTAATATTAGAGAGTTGATCATTCACGTTGTATTCTTCATATGTGGTTATACTTTGCACTCTTATCTTTGAGTGTTATGGATTGGGGAAAACCCTGGGAAGACAAAGAATCACTAGGGTTTGGATTTACCTTAGTAGAGAAAATGAGTGTTTGGAATTGAAGAAGTTAATGGAATATCAAATTGTGGTTCAAAACCTATGGTGCTAGAATGAGTGATTGATTTTAAGATTTCAACTAGTGAGAGTAGTGATGAGTATCAGTGAGTATTCTCTCAAGAAGAGGGAGTTGACCTTGATGTTACTCTTGCTTAAATATTCTCTCAGAAAGAGGGATTTAACCTTGTTGACATTATTGCTTTAGTTTCCATAGGTTTTGAGGTGCATGAGAGGGATTCTCATGTTCATAAATTGATGATAAACCTTTAGAGGTTGTTGTTGCTTTTACCACGAGCTTGGTATCTTAGGATCGATGAGTTGAGATGTATGCATATTTTCCACTTTTTTTTTTATAGGTTTGATCCATGTGTCCTAGTCTTGCATGGAAAGGTGATTGTCTTTGCAAGATGTCTTGATCAACTCTTTATGTGGTGCCAAAATATTTGGTCAGTGATGTTGACTTTAGGATGTTGGAATTTTGACAAGTTATTTTTAATGTCTTCCTTTTTTTGAAGTGATTATAGATTTCAATGGGAAGTAGTGATCTATGGTTGTGTTCATGCAGTTTCACAGAAAGCCATTGTTCTTTTGGAACCCCTATTGTAGAAGAGGTTTGAGATGTAGAGGGAGTAGCTTGGTTTGATGGTGTAAACCAATTTTCTTTGATTTTGTTCTCCTTGCAACTTCATCATCCAATGGTCCATATACATATTGCTTGGTTGATTGATTGGAGAGAGACACACATTTGTAAGTAGTGATTTCTTGGATGATGATGCGTGTATACCCTTACTTATGGGAGTGACTCTCACATATGCTTGTAAAGTAGATACAATTTTGATGTCATGATCGAGGAGTATTCTTCTAGTTTTTTGGATGCACAAGATTTATAGGTTGTAAATTCAAAAGGATTTGATTAGTATTATAGAAAACATTTTTCTAGTAGAGAGGAAGTGATAGATTTTGTGGTTAATCCAAAAGTGTTTTCACCTAGATGTGAGAGCGATAGGTCTCTTAGTCTTTTGGCAATGCTTGATGGACATATGGATGTCTTAGTTTGAGTGAATGCTTGGCCTTGGATAGAATGTTAACATAGTACACTTGCTTAGGAGGTTGTTATCCTATGAGGCATGATGACTAACAATTTGGGTGACCATAATGGGGAAGTTGGTTGATTGATTAGGAGATGTACCTACCTAGGATGATGAGCGGTAGGCACTCATGGAACTTAGCCTTGAGAGCATGGCACCATGTTGAATTGACCTTAGAGGTTATATTCTTGACTTAAGGATTCTTGGATTGAGGTGCATAGCTTATGCAAGTTGGTTATGGAGCTGGACACATATGTTGGGAAGAAGCATCGGGGCAAGTAACTACCTTGACACACATGTTGTGCATCATTGAAAAAGAAGTTACGTGGCACCAACTAGAGGAGGATCACCTTAAATGAGGACACTTGGGGAGTAAACCAACATGGAAGAGGGAGCATTGGACTAGATACTTGTCAGATAGTGCACCATCTTGGAGGAGGGGCATCAAGTGAAAGGAATATCATGCTTGGAGGGTGCATCACCTTGGGATCAGGTAAAACCCTAGTGTGACACTTGGCATCCTCGTATTGTAGAGTACTCCATGTAGGGTTACCTTGTTGACTTAAGTCTAAGGTTATTTGTGTGGACCTAATCCATGTTTTATGTTTTCATTCCTTGCTTATTCTATATAAAGGGAGGAGAGAGCCTTTAAATGTACTTATTATTATATCTTTGTAATTGTCTTGGAGAAGTCTTACAAGGAGCAAGACCTAGGTTTGTGATGTAAACCCTAGAGGAGACATGAAGATGGATGTTGATGCTCGAGGATGTTTTTGGAGTCCTTACTTGTGTGATGCAAGAGGATGTTAAGGCTTGTGTTGACCCTAGAGAAAAACATGAGTTCTAGAGAAGTTGAAGACTTAGATTCAAACCTTACTTGTTGTCATTACTCATTCTTTGTTTATTAGAAATGGAGAGGCATTGACTATTGTGTTGATGCAAGAGAGGTAGCACTAGTGTTTGTTGTAGAAACCCTATGATATGAAATGGATCACTATATAATTTATCATTTATTTTGGTACTTTGTGAGTGGAAAAATTGGATCTTTTGACTTGTAGGGCCCATTTTAGGGGTGGTTGATGCTTTGGTGTTTTGGGATCCTGAAACTTTCAAAGCTCATTTGGGGCATTAAATAGCCATTTTTAGAGTCAAAACTTTGTGGACAGACTATTTTCCCTTTGACATTATTCTACACATTGAGAGCTTTCCAATGACTCAAACATCACCTAAATTGGAGTCCATATGAGAAAGTCATGCCTCCCACAAATTTCCCTATGCTTTTTACCACCATGGTACCAAGTGCATGCCACATCAATCGCCATTACTCACACAAGTGGATCTAGTCACACATGGAGTTTCAAGAATATTCTAGAGGGTCCAAAACCCTAACCCTATTCAAAAGTTGAGGCATGCAAAAACCAGGCTAAGCCTAAACTTAGAAAACTACTAAGATATGTTAAATATTGAGCTACTAGCAGAGGAAGGGGTACCATTCTTGTTGTATTGATAATTGTTCCATATCTAAGAAGAGTAAGGGAGTCGATATTGTGAGTAGAATAGTGGAAGTATAAGACCTCGTAACATCCATACATGCCACAATGTCTATGGTAACTCCATAGTGAGTTCATATTCTTTGTAATTGCTTTTCATATATAAGAAGAAAAAATCAAGGCATAGTCCTCACCTTATGGTCGGGTTTCCCAAGGTACATCTTGTGTTCATTGTGTGGATGGTGTAGTATTTTTTTTTAGCTTCTTTTATTTTCATTCTCATCTTATTTCAATATTTTGAGAAATAATCTTGAAACATTATATTTTAATCTTAAGTAAAAATTGCATAACAAATATTTTGCATAAACTTGTAAGATCTGTTGTGATGAGTTGTTCCATAGGGATACCCATGGAAATTTCTAGATGACGGTAAACGAGACATGATGAAACAAGACTACCACTTGTGATGATCTTGCAGCCTTGTATTTGTGTGATGCATAAAGGCTAGAACAAGAGCATGGAGTGTTATGGGAGTAGAGAAGTCTTGAACCCAGTGTGTTGTTTATCTTGGAAGAAGACTTGTTATTATTTTTATTGATGATCTTGTCTAGAGGTCTTAGGATTTATGTTTATGAAAGAGATCAAGACCCAGGTTTTGTGGGACTTAAAGCTTGGGATGGATAAAGAGCTTTGAATACTAGTGCAAAGGTTGTCTTGGAAGACTTGTACTTGTGTGATGTAAGGAATCTTAGGGTTTCTGTGATATAAACCCTAGATGGAGATAAAAGCACTATAATGAAGTAAGAAGATCAAGGGAAAACGTGTTGGTGTTAATGTTAGCTTGTTGTCGAACCATTGGAGTGGGTAGGAGTAGAATGGTGTGATTCCTTGATATGCCATGTTTGTTGGTTAGAGTTTGTTATTGATGGTGGATGCCCTAGCTAGGGTTTGGAGGCATTTAGAGTGCCATAGCTCATGATAAGCTTGAAGGAATATCATGTACCAACTCATGATAATTTTTTGGTATGTACTTATAACTTCATTCTTATGTATATATGAATTGTACTTTGTTGTCCAAACTTTTTGTACTTGCAAATCTTATTTTCAACCTCTATTCTCAAGGTGAATGAGTAGTTTCTAAGGTTGTTTGGTACATTGATCTATCATGAATAGTTAGCAAATTTTGTTGAGTGATTTGAAAAGTATATAGAAGCTAAGAGGGAATATGTGTGGCTATAAAAAAATATGGTGTTAATAAATTATTTTTGTATCTATTATATGTTGAGGGTTGTACCCCAAAGGATGGAAACATAGTTCCCTCAAAGTGCGATTGTTTGGTGCTTATTTTCTTGAATTTCCTTGTGTATCTAGTTGGATAGAAGTGAAATGTATACTCTTGTAATTTGTATTTCATATTCATTCCTAAGGTTGAAAGTTGACATGAAATAGATCCAGGGAACCTCAAGATTGAGGTGGAATTTTTGAATTTGCACTAATCAATGCTTTCTTGAAATTTCAACAAGAATAAGTAAGAAGGTGACAAGTCTTTCTCTAACTCTCAACCTATATAAGTGATCTCAAACGACTTGATGACTTTCATGCATGATACCATTGGCCTATACAATCAACTAGAAAAGGATTTATTATGCAAACTAAATGGTTAAAAAGGCAAGGCAATGCATATTACTTCCCCTTCAAGAAATTTTGTCTCAAAGTTTGTAGAGACGTTTAAATGTTACCTTGTAGGTCAATACTTAACTAGTGTATCAAAAAGTTTCAAAAATCAACATATAATTGACATCAACCAATGAATTACTCAAATCAATTACATAGAGATATCATGTAATGTAGAGTATACCTTTAATGAAAAAATTATACATGTTGAATCAAAATATAATGTTCATCCTTCCACAACTATTTGACAACCCAATCAATAATTAAGGAATTTAAATGAGTCATTTCACAATACAAGAGTTACATATCACAATGATTATCCCAAATAGCTTCTGGTTGTTTATGCATTCTATCAAGAGTGTGGGTTTCAATATTTTCTAACATGCACACTCCCACTTGGACAACTAAATATTCCTCCCTTTATTTCCAAGTGGGTGAGATTCCTTAGCTAACCACCTCCTTAGAAAATCCCAAAGGTTATAGAGGATACTTTACCCTTCATCCCCCATGGTGTTTTATAAAAAATCTCCCTCACAAATCTCCATTATCATCTCATTAAAGAGTATGAAGAGAGAAAATAAATAGAAAACCCCCTTGAATAGCGACAAATCAAGAGAAAACAATAGACCAATCCTTGGATTGTCAACCATGGTCCAAGTGAAGATAAGATAGTACAATACCTTGGTTGGTGATCACATGCCAAGGGAACACAAAATTCCATTATCTTATTTATATCTTAAAGATCATGGGATTCCTCAATTAACCACCTTCTAAGCACATCGTAGAATATATTGCAAATTTCATGGGATTTCTTAGTTAAACTCATGAGACAATCCTAGAGGTTACAAAGGGGAATTCTACCTTCTTCGGGTTGATAATATGTGTATAATATTCACTTGTGGTTGGCCATGTGTCAGCCCAGTGTGTGGGTAGTTGAGGCCCTTGATGGACCAACCTTTGGGTAGTTAACCACACATATTACATTTTATGGTTGGTGTATGTGCCCGTTTTATCTGGGCCCATAACCCCCTCTTGAAGAAACACCTAACTTGAGCTGTGTATACGCACACAACTCAATATCTCGTTTGTATCATCTCATTGAAGTGAATTCATTCATTTTTTTTCTAAGGACACTTGTACTAATTCTCTCTACTGGTAGCATCTCTCTCTTGGCATGTTTAAATTATCTTGATGAAGTCATGGTATGTGAACATCTTCTTGTGATCTATGTTAAGTGATGTTACATTTCTTTGATTTCTTCTTGTTGGATTAGGGTTTTTTAAAGAGATAATCATAAATCTATTATCTTTTATGATCGCAACATAGTATAAGAGCTAGTGTGACTCTTTCTTCTTTATCCAATGTCATTTTAAGGCCATTTTTCAAATCTAAAATTAGGGTTTTCATCACTATTTCAAGGTTGTTATAGATCTAGAATTAGGGTTTTCAATACCCTATTTTTTGGACAACAACCATATTTTTAGGGTTTTCTACCCTAATATTCACCAACGAGCTCTAGGCTTGGCATATGTTTTTTGCATATTTTGGCAATTTAATTGAAGGTTCTATAGTTTTGAGTCCCTTTTAAGGGTAGTGCACTCCTTCTTCCTCTTATTTTAAACGAAAACCTATTGTAGAATTTCCAAGACAATGCTGGTAATGTGTGATCCATGGATGGAAAATGATCATTACTTAGAGGGACTCTTCATTATCCAAGAGTAGGACATAATTTTCATTTTGTATTTGATGTCACTCACACCAAAAAAAGGTGGAATTTTAGCAAAATTGATGGGTTATCAAGGACATAAACAATGATTTTCAAGTGATCACTTCTAGTTATTATGATAAATCTGATCATAAGTATAATTTGGGGAAAACTTCACCCCCTTCAAAACAAATTGGATTCTCTATAATGATTACCAACACCAATGACAAGAACAAACTATGGTACCAATGCTTGGGTCATGCCAACTTTGGGACCTTGCATTATACGAGCCATCTAAGGATGGAAGATGACCTTCCACTTATTCAACCACCTAATGGTGTCTTTGAAAGATGCTTGGAGAACACCATCATGATTCCTCTCCTAGAACTTTAGCAGGGCAAGCCTCCCACCCTCTTAAGTTGGTTCATAGTGATACCCATGGGCCTATGACTACTTCTCTTTGTGGGGCTAAATATATCCTCACCTTTGTTGGTGATTTCTCCAACTTTCTTTGGATATATATTATTCAATCCAAAGATTAAGCCCTCAATAAGTTTAAGGAATTTAAGTCCCTGGAGTAAAATCACAACAATCACATGATCAAATCTATTGGAACTGATTGTGGAGATAGATACTTTGGTGATGGATTTCATTCATTTCTCGCATCTAATGACATTATTTGGTAGAAGATAGTCACTAATCAAGATGAAGTGGCACTTGAAGAAGTAGAATCATGGTCGAAGTTGCTTCTTGTATGTTGCATTCTCATCAAATTGAGCTTAAGTTATGGGGAGAAGAAACCTTTTTTTGAAACTCATATCACCAATCAAATGCCTACTTGAGATGTTGGACATATGAATCCTTTTGATAAATGGTATGGTTACAAATCCTTTGTTGTGAATTTTGAAGTCTTTAGATCTCTAGATAGGTCTAAAATTCCAAAGAAAAACATAACAAGTCATAACCTAGAAGCCAACATGGCATTCTAGTGGACTACAATGAAGCTTCCAATGCATATCACTTGTATGATCCTTCCACCAATAAGGTGATTGAAAGGAGGGATGTTGTCTTTGAGGAGGTTCTTTCCCATGGTTCTTATTGTAGAAGATTCACTCCAACTATCTTAGTGGATCTTTCTCTTCCAAGACCTGATGATCCTCCTGTTTTGGGTTCTTCTTTCAACACCTCCTTTAGAGTGACTCAACAAACAATCCATGATGAGGCTTATATTGGTAATTTTTCTACCACTACTCTATTCATGTGGATCCCTCCAATATATTATTGGTTGAGCTACCTCATCACAATGTTACTACATAATTCTATGTTTCGGCTTCCCCACTGGTTAGGTCATGACCAATGCCTAAGTAGGCTACATCTACTCTAAGGACACTATTCCACACCTCTCCCTTGAAGAAGAATTTGGATGATGTCAAAGGCCCCTTATTTCACTGGCTCTTTTTCCCGAGGTTGATATCGATCCTACTATTTCAATCAGGAAAAAACATTATCGAATGGAAGGATGTTATGGATATCGAATATGCTGCTCTAATGAAAAATTATACCCTAGATCTAGTCCCCTTACACAAGGGTAATAATATGTTTGATTGCAAATGGGCGTATAAAACCAAGTATGGTGCAAATAGAAGACTTGAGAAACATAAATTACATGTTGTTGATGAAGGTTTCTCTTAGAAAGAATGCATTGATTATTCAAAGACTTTTTCTTTAGTTGTCATGTTGATTCCGTTCAAGTGATTCTATCTATAGTTGCTTCATTGAATTGGGAGGTTCATTAGATGGATGTCAAGAATATTTTTCTCCATGTACATCTTCAAGAAGAGATTTATATGTAGTATCCATTAGGGTTTGTATAGAATGGTCATATTCCCTTGGTTTCTAAGCTCAAGAAATCTGTATATGGTGTTAAACATACACCTCGTAACACATATTTCATTAAATTTGGAAATATTCAGTGGATCTAGAATTTTAGAATTTTATCTAGTTTGAGTTTTTTCAAAAAAGGAATTAGAAAATCATTTAATCCATTACTTTGAATGTATATATTCACCATTTTTTTGTTATAAAGGTATCATTATAAACTCTCATGTATCATT
>JASDQU010099788.1:108718-124003 GCA_032191745.1 Picea mariana | reverse complement strand
AAAGAGTTGGTGGATTGGGATAGTTGTAGGAGAAATTAGCTTGTTGTGGGTTGTGTTGGGTTGAGAGTGGACAATAGAGAGACACCCCTTTCTTGTGGATCTATTTCCCCAGCTTAGGGGTGATTTACTACTGGGATTTAGAGCAGGAAATCTATGGTTGGGTGGAACGTCTGTCCCATGCAGTCAGTTACACATTTGGTTTAAAAGATAAGTGTGTATCTATGTTACATTGTTTATATTTATGGGTTTTATTTGTTGTGCATATACTCTGTTCTTGAGTAAAATATATGTTGTTGTGTATTGTAGAATTGATTGCATTCATAATGTTGTTAATGCATGTAAATCTTCAATGCATTGCATTCAATTATGGGATTATTTGTTGTGTGCTTACTCTAAGTTTTAAGCAATTGTATGTTGTTGTGTGCACGTTAATTTAGTTGCAAATCATGTTTTAAGAATGTTGTTAACTACTTGGGCATTTTTAGCATGCATGCATTTGATTTAATCGGTATCAAAAAATTTAAATTGTCGGGTTTAGTAGTGGGGAATACTACACATGAGGACACTTGGGGAGTGAGTGAACCATCATGGAAGAGGGAATGTTGGGATAACTACTCATTGGATAGTGCTCCATCTTGGAGGAGGAGCATTGAGCACAAGGAAGATCATGCTTGGAGAGTGCACCACCTTGGGGTTCGGTAAAACCCGAATGTGACACTTGTCATCTCTATATTATAAGGCACTCCATATGGGGTTTCCTTATTGACTTAGGTCTAAGGTTACTTGTGTGGACCTAATCCATGTTTTATGTTGGCCTCCCTCACCTCTTCTATATAAAGGGAGGAGAGAGCCTTTGCCATTACTTACTATTGATGTAGTCATTATTCAATCTTTGTAATTGTCTTCGAGAAGTCTTTTTGGCAGCAAGACCTAGGGTTTGCGATGTAAACCTTAGAAGAGACATGAAGATGGATGGTAGCGGTTGAAGATCTTTTTGGAGTCCTTACTTGTGTGATGCAAGATGATGCCAAGGCTTGTGTTGTCCCTAAACAAGAACATGAGTGCTAGAGGACTTAAAGACTCATATACAAGTGTTGGTTCTTGTTGTTACTCATTCTTTGTATGGTGATGGAGAAGACTTGGATGTTGTGTTGATGCAAGAGAGATAACACTAGGGTTTGTGATAGAAATATTAGGGGAGACACGATGAAATAATACTTGTGCTTGGAATGATCTTGAATCCTTATACTTGTGTGATACATGGAGGCTAGAGAAAGAGCATGGATAATTAAAGGAGTAGAGGGTTCTTGAGCTTGGTGTGATGTTTATCTTGGAAGAAAACTTGTTGATATTCTATTGATGATCTCATCTAAAGTTCTTGGGACTTGTGTTGATGCAAGAGATGAAGACCTAGGGTTTGTGGGAATTAACCCTAAGATGGAAAAGGAGCTTTGAAGACTACCTCTAGAGTTGTCTTAGAAGGCTTGTACTTGTGTGATGTAAGGAAGCCTACGGTTTGTGTGATATAAACCTAGATCAATACAAGAGCATTAGAGTGAAGTAAGATTAGACTTGTTAATGTTGATGATAGCTTGTTGTTGAGCCTTTGAAGTGTTTAGGAGTAGTTTGGTGCGATGCCTTGCTAGACCATGTGTACTAGTTCAAGTTTGTTATTGACGGTGGATACCCTAGCTAGGGTTTAGATGCATTTGGAGTGTCTTAGCTTGTGATAAGATTGAAGGATTGTCTTGTATCAGCTCGTGATAAGTTGTTTGTATGTAATTGTAACATCATTCTTATTTATATAAGAATTGTATTTTGCTATACAAACTTTATGTACTTGCATATTTGATTTTTTTAGCTTATATTCTCATGGTGAATGAGTAGATTCTAAGGTTGTTTGGTAAGTTGATTTATCATGAATAGATAACAACTTTTGTTCAATGATTTGACAAATATAAAAAAGCTAAGAGGAAAAATGTGTGGTTGTAACAAATAAGTAGTTAATAAAATATTTTCAAATCTATTATATGTTGAGGATCGTTCCCCAAGGGTTAGAAACATCATTCCTTTGAAGTACAATTGTTCAATGTTTATTTTCCGAAGTTACACTTGCATATTTGGTTGGACATAAGTGAAATATACGTTATCAAAATTTGTATTTCAAGTTCATCCCTAAGGTTGAAATTTCACAATAAATATGATACAAGGAACCTTGAGGTTGAGGTGAAACTTTTGAATTTGCATTAAGCAATAATTTTTTAAAAATTCCACAAGATATAAGATTTGATTGGATTAAGATTTCCTTCTTTTTAATTTTGAAGGCTGGAATATTCGATTGTTGAGCATGGGAGAGGTTGTTGGGTTGTGAAACCCTATTTTGCTTGAGATGAGCACTCGCACTTGTGAAGGTTTTGATATGTTGAAACCCTAGTTGTTCTTGTGATGAGAGTGTTTTTCACCCGTGATAGGTGGAATATCTGCTTCATTAATGGTTGTTATGCGATTTATTTTTAATAGGTGTGATTCATAGGAGGACCTATGATAGGTGGTTTATTTGTTATTGTGGATGCTAGTGTTTTTAGTGGATTGATCCCTATGATAGGCATGATTAACCATTTGATTGTCTTGCTAATTTTTGGAGCCAAAGAGGGGTTGATTCATTATGTGACATATTGATGATTACTGGCTAATCTCTTTTGGTTGAATTGTGACTCAAGGGTTTACAAGAATAACGACCTTGTTCAAATTTATTTATTGTTACATATTAGAGGGAGATTCCAATGTTATCCCTTAGAGGCAATCTTGATTGTACATCTTGTACATTTTACTTGTTGAGAGATTGATCCTAGATGTGATAGCTAGTGTGATGATAAGATATTAGTGAATCTTAGTAGGCCATCTTGTGCATTTGTATTGTGTAGAGATTGTACTTTGTACCTAATATTAGAGAGTTGATCATTCACATTGTATTCTTCATATGTGGTTATACTTTGCACTCTTATCTTTGAGTGTTATGGATTGGGGAAAACCCTAGGAAGACAAAGGATCACTAGGGTTTGGATTTACCTTAGTAGAGAAAATGAGCGTTTGGAATTGAAGAAGTTCATGGAAGATAAAATTGTGGTTCAAAACCTATGGTGCTAGAATGAGTGATTGATTTTAAGCTTTCAACTAGTGAGAGTAGTGATGAGTATCTGTGAGTATTCTCTCAAGAAGAGGGAGTTGACCTTGATGTTACTCTTGCTTCAATATTCTCTCAGAAAGAGGGATTTAACCTTGTTGACATTGTTGCTTTAGTTTCCATAGGTTTTGAGGTGCATGAGAGGGATTCTCATGTTCGTAAATTGATGATAAACCTTTAGAGGTTGTTGTTTCTTTTACCACGAGCTTGGTATCTTAGAAACGATGAGTTGAGATGTATGCATATTTTTATCTTTTTTTTATATAGGTTTGATCCATGTGGCCTAGTCTTGCGTGGAGAGGTGATTATCTTTGTAAGATGTCTTGATCAACTCTTTATGTGGTGCCAAAATATTTGGTCAGTGATGTTGACTTTAGGATGTTGGAGTTTTGACAGATTATTTTTAATGTCTTCCTTTTTTTGAAGTGATTATAGATTTCAACGGGAAGTAGTGATGTATGGTTGTGTTCATGCAGTTTCACAGAAAGCCATTGTTCTTTTGGAACCCCTATTGTAGAAGAAGTTTTAGATGAAGAGGGAGTAGCTTGGTTTGATGGTGTAAACCAATTTTCTTTCATTTTGTTCTCCTTGAAACTTCATCATCCAATGGCCCATATACATATTGCTTGGTTGATTGATTGGAGAGAGACACACATTTGTAAGTAGTGATTGCTTGGATGATGATGCGTGTATATCTTTACTTATGGGAGTGACTCTCACATATGCTTGTAAAGTAGATACAATGTTGATGTCATGATCGAGGAGTATTCTTCTAGCTTTTTGGATGCACAAGATTTATAGGTTGTAAATTCAAAAGGAATTGATTAGTGTTATAGAAAACGATTTTCTAGTAGAGAGGAAGTGATAGATTTTGTGGTTAATCCAAAAGTGTTTTCACTTGGATGTGAGAGTGATAGGTCTCTTAGTCCCTTGGTGATGCTTGATGGACATATGGATGTCTTAGTTTGAGTGAATGCTTGGCCTTGGATAAAATGTTAACATAGTACACTTGCTGAGGAGGTTGTTATCCTATGAGGCATGATGACTAACAATTTGGGTGACCATAATGGGGAAGTTGGTTGATTGATTAGGAGATGTACCTACCTAGGATGATGAGCGATAGGCACTCATGGAACTTATTTTTGAGGGCATGGCACCATGTTGAATTCACCTTAGAGGTTATATTCTTGACTTAAGGACTCTTGGATTGAGGTGCATAACTTATGCAAGTTGGTTATGGAGCTGGACACATATGTTGAGAAGAAGCATCGGGGCTAGTAACTGCCTTGACACACATGTTGTGCATCTTCGGGAAAGAAGTTACGTGGCACCAACTAGAGGAGGATCACCTTAAATGAGGACACTTAGGGAGTAAACCAACATGGAAGAGGGAGCATTCGACTAGATACTTGTCAGATAGTGCACCATCTTGGAGGAGGGGCATCAAGTGCAAGGAATATCATGATTGGAGGGTGCATCACCTTGGGATCAGGTAAAACCCTAGTGTGACACTTGGATTCCTCGTATTGTAGAGTACTCCATGTAGGGTTACCTTGTTGACTTAAGTCTAAGGTTATTTGTGTGGACCTGATCCACGTTTTATGTTTGCATTCCTTGCCTATTCTATATAAAGGGAGGAGAGAGCCTTTGTCATTACTTACTATCAATGTACTTATTATTATTATATCTTTGTAATTGTCTTGGAGAAGTCTTACAAGGAGCAAGACCTAGGGTTTGTGATGTAAAACCTAGAGGAGACATGAAGATGGATGTTGATGCTCGAGGATGTTTTTGGAGTCCTTACTTGTGTGATGCAAGAGGATGCTAAGGCTTGTGTTGACCCTAGAGAAACATATGAGTTCTAGAGAAGTTGAAGACTTAGATTCAAACCTTACTTGTTGTCGTTACTTATTCTTTGTTTATTAGCAATGGAGAGGCATTGACTATTGTGTTGATGCAAGAGAGGTAGCACTAGTGTTTGTTGTAGAAACCCTATGATATGAAATGGATCACTATATAATTTATCATTTATTTTGGTACTTTGTGAGTGGAAAAATTGGATCTTTTCACTTGTAGGGCCCATTTTAGGGGTGGTTGATGTTTTAGTGTTTTGGGGTCGTGAAACTTTCAAAGCTCATTTGGGGCATTAAATAGCCATTTTTAGAGTCAAAACTTTGTGGACAGAGTATTTTCCCTTTGACATTATTCTACACATTGAGAGCTTTCCAACGACTCAAACATCATCTAAATTGGAGTCCATATGATAAAGTCATGCCTCCCACAAATTGCCCTATGTTTTTTACCACCATGGTACCAAGTGCATGCCACATCAATCGCCATTATTCACACAAGTGGATCTAGTCACACATGGAGTTTCAAAAATATTCTAGAGGGTCCAAAACCCTAACCCTATTCAAAAGTTGAGGCATGCAAAAACCAGGCTAAGCCTAACCTTAGAAAACTACTAAGATATGTTAAATATTGAGCTACTAGCAGAGGAAGGGGTTCCATTCTTGTTGTATTGATTATTGTTCCATATCTAAGAAGAGTAAGGGAGTCGATATTGTGAGTAGAATAATGGAAGTAGAAGACCTCGCAACAACCATACATGCCACAATGTCTATGGTAACTCCATAGTGAGTTCATATTATTTGTATTTGCATTTCATATATAAGAAGAAAAAATCAAGGCATAGTCCTCACCTTATGGTCGGGTTTCCCAAGGTACATCTTGTGTTCATTATGTGGATGGTGTAGTATTTTTTTTAGCTTCTTTTATTTTCATTCTCATCTTATTTCAATATTTTGAGAAATAATCTTGAAACATTATATTTTAATCTTAAGTAAAAATTGCATAACAAATATTTTGCATAAACTTGTAAGATCTGTTGTGATGAGTTGTTCCATAGGGATATCCATGGAAATTTCTAGATCACGGTAAACGAGAGATGATGAAACAAGACTACCACTTGTGATGATCTTGGAGCCTTGTATATGTGTGATGCATAAAGGCTAGAACAAGAGCATGGAGTGTTATAAGAGTAGAGAAGTCTTGAACCCGGTGTGTTGTTTACCTTGGAAGAAGACTTGTTATTATTTTTATTGATGATCTTGTCTAGAGGTCTTAGAATTTATGTTTATGAAAGAGATCAAGACCCAGGTTTTGTGGGACTTAAAGCCTAGGATGGATAAAGAGCTTTGAATACTAGTGCTAAGGTTGTCTTGGAAGACTTGTACTTGTGTGATGTAAGGAATCTTAGGGTTTGTGTGATATAAACCCTAGATGGAGACAAAAGCACTAGAATGAAGTAAGAAGATCAAGGGAAAACGTGTTGGTGTTAATGCTAGCTTGTTGTTGAACCATTGGAGTGGGTAGGAGTAGAATGGTGTGATTCCTTGATATGCCATGTTTGTTGGTTAGAGTTTTTTATTGATGGTGGATGCCCTAGCTAGGGTTTGGAGGCATTTAGAGTGCCATAGCTCATGATAAGCTTGAAGGAATATCGTGTACCAACTCATGATAGTTTTTTGGTATGTACTTATAACTTCGTTCTTATGTATATATGAATTGTACTTTGTTGTCCAAACTTTTTGTACTTGCAAATCTTATTTTCAACCTCTATTCTCAAGGTGAATGAGTAGTTTCTAAGGTTGTTTGGTACATTGATCTATCATGAATAGTTATCAAATTTTGTTGAGTGATTTGAAAAGTATATAGAAGCTAAGAGGGAATATGTGTGGCTATAAAAAATATGGTGTTAATAAATTATTTTTGTATCTATTATATGTTGAGGGTTGTACCCCAAAGGACGGAAACATAGTTCCCTCGAAGTGCGATTGTTTGGTGCTTATTTTCTTGAATTTCCTTGTGTATATAGTTGGATAGAAGTGAAATGTATACTCTTGTAATTTGTATTTCATATTCATTCCTAAGGTTGAAAGTTGACATGAAATAGATCCAAAAAACCTCAAGATTGAGGTGGATTTTTTGAATTTGCACTAATCAATGCTTTCTTGAAATTTCAACAAGAATAAGTAAGAAGGTGACATCTCTAACTCTCAACCTATATAGGTGATCTCAAACGACTTGATGACTTTCATGCATGATACCATTGGCCTATACAATCAACTAGAAAAGGATTTATTATGCAAACTAAATGGTTAAAAAGGCAAGGCAATGCATATTACTTCCCCTTCAAGAAATTTTGTCTCAAAGTTTTTAGAGTCGTTTAAATGTTACCTTGTTGGTCAATACTTAACTAGTGTATCAAAAAGTTTCAGAAATCAACATATAATTGACATCAACCAATGAATTACTCAAATCAATTACATAGAGATATCACGTAATGTAGAGTATACCTTTAATGAAAAAATTATACATGTTGAATCAAAATACAATGTTCATCCTTCCACAACTATTTGACAACCCAATCAATAATTAAGGAATTTAAATGAGTCATTTCACAATACAAGAGTTGCATATCACAATGATTATCCCAAATAGCTCTTGGTTGTTTATGCATTCTATCGAGAGTGTGGGTTTCAATATTTTCTAACATGCACACTCCCACTTGGACAACTAAATACTCCTCCCTTTATTTCCAAGTGGGTGAGATTCCTTAGCTAACCACCTCCTTAGAAAATCCCAAAGGTTGTAGGGGATACTTTACCCTTCATCCCCCATGGTGTTTTATAAAATATCTCCCTCACAAATCTCCATTATCATCTCATTAAAGAGTATGAAGAGAGAAAATAAATAGAAAAACCCCTTGAATAGCGACAAATCAAGAGAAAACAATAGACCAATCTTTGGATTGTCAACCATGGTCCAAGTGAAGATAAGATAGTACAATACCTTGGTTGGTGATCACATGCCAAGGGAACACAAAATTCCATTATCTTATTTATATCTTAAAGATCGCAAGATTCCTCAATTAACCACCTTCTAAGCACATCGTAGAATATATTGCAAATTTCATGGGATTTCTTAGTTAAACTCATGAGACAATCCTAGAGGTTACAAAGGGGAATTCTACCTTCTTCGGGTTGATAATATGTGTATAATATTCACTTGTGGTCGGCCATGTGTCAGCCCAGTGTGTGGGTAGTTGAGGCCCTTGATGGACCAACCTTTGGGTAGTTAACCACACTTATTACATTTTATGGTTGGTGTATGTGCCCGTTTTATCCAGGCCCATAACCCCCTCTTGAAGAAACACCTAGCTTGAGTTGTGTATACGCACACAACTCAATATCTCGTTTGTATCATCTCATTGAAGTGAATTCATTCACTTGTACTAATTCTCTCTACTTGTAGCATCTCTCTCTTGGCATGTTTAAATTATCTTGATGAAGTCATGGTATGTGAACATCTTCTTGTGATCTATGTTAAGTGATGTTACATTTCTATGATTTCTTCTTGTTGGATTAGGGTTTTTTAAAGAGATAATCATAAATATATTATCTTTTATGATCGCAACATAGTATAAGAGCTAGTGTGACTCTTTCTTCTTTATCCAATGCCATTTTAAGGCCATTTTTCAAATCTAAAATTAGGGTTTTCATCACTATTTCAAGGTTGTTATAGATCTAGAATTAGGGTTTTCAATACCCTATTTTTTGGACAACAACCATATTTTTAGGGTTTTCTACCCTAATATTCACCAGGGAGCTCTAGGCTTGGCATATGTTTTTTTGCATATTTTGGCAATTTAATTGAAGGTTCTATAGTTTTGAGTCCCTTTTAAGGGTAGTGCACTCCTTCTTCCTCTTATTTTAAACGAAAACCTATTGTATAATTTCCAGGGCAATGCTAGTAATGTGTGATCCATGGATGGAAAATGGTCATTACTTAGAGGGACTCTTCATTATCCAAGAATAGGACAGAATTTTCATTTTGTATTTGATGTCACTCACACCAAAAAAAGGTGGAATTTTAGCCAAATTGATGGGTTATCAAGGACATAAACAATGATTTTCAAGTGATCACTTCTATTTATTGTGATAAATCTAATCATAAGTATAATTTGGGGAAAAATTCATCCCCTTCAAAACAAATTGGATTCTCTATAATGATTACCAACACCAATGACACGAACAAACTATGGTATCAATGCTTGGGTCATGCCAACTTTGGGACCTTGCATTATACGAGCCATCTAAGGATGGTAGATGACCTTCCACTTATTCAACCACCTAATGGTGTCTTTGAAGGATGCTTGGAGAACACCATCATGATTCCTCTCCCAGAATTTTAGCAGGGCAAGCCTCCCACCCTCTTAAGTTGGTTCATAGTGATACCCATGGGCCTATGACTACTCCTTCTCTTTACGGGGCTAAATATATCCTCACCTTCATTAGTGATTTCTCCAACTTTCTTTGGATATATATTATTCAATCCAAAGATTAACCCCTCAAGAAGTTTAAGGAATTTAAGTCCTTGGAGTAAAATCACAACAATCACAGGATCAAATCTATTGGAACCGACTGTGGAGATAGATACTTTGGTGATGGATTTCATTCATTTCTCGCATCTAATGACATTATTTGGTAGAAGCTAGTCACTAATCAAGATGAAGTGGCACTTGAAGAAGTAGAATCATGGTCTAAGTTGCTTGTTGTATGTTGCATTCTCATCAAATTGAGCTTAAGTTATGGGGAGAAGCAACCTTTTTTCGAAACTCATATCACCAATCAAAGGCCTACTTGAGATGTTGGACATACAAATCCTTTTGATAAATGGTATGGTTACAAATCCTTTGTTGTGAATTTTGAAGTCTTTAGATCTCTACACAGGTCCAAAATTCCAAAGAAAAACATAACAAATCATAACTTAGAAGCCAACATGGCATTCTAATGGACTACAATGAAGCTTCCAATGCATATCACTTGTATGATCCTTCCACCAATAAGGTGATTGAAAGGAGGGATGTTGTCTTTGAGGAGGTTCTTTCCCATGGTTCTTATTGTAGAAGATTCACTCCAACTATCTTAGTGGATCTTTCTCTTCCAAGACCTGATGATCCTCCTGTTTTGGGTTCTTCCTTCAACACCTCCTCTAGAGTGACTCAAAAAACAATCCATGATGAGGCTTATATTGGTAATTTTTCTACCACTACTCTACTCATGTGGATCCCTCCAATATATTATTGGTTGAGCTACCTCATCACAATGTTACTACATAATTCTATGTTTCGGCTTCCCCACTGGTTAGGTCATGACCAATGCTTAAGTAGGCTACATCTACTCTAAGGACACTATTCCACACCTCTCCCTTGAAGAAGAATTTGGATGATGTCAAAGGCCCCTTATTTCACTAGCTCTTTTTCCTAAGGTTGATATCAATCCTACTATTTCAATCAGGAAAAAACATTATCGAATGGAAGGATGTTATGGCTATCGAATATGTTGCTCTAATGAAAAATTAGACCCTAGATCTAGTCCCATTACATAAGGGTAATAATATGTTTGATTGCAAATGGGCGTATAAAACCAAGTATGGTGCAAACAGAAGACTTGAGAAACATAAATTACATGTTGTTGATGAAGGTTTCTCTTAGAAAGAATGCATTGATTATTCAAAGACTTTTTCTTTAGTTGTCATGTTGATTCCGTTCAGGTGATTCTATCTATAGTTGCTTCATTGAATTAGGAGGTTCATTAGATGGATGTCAAAAATATTTTTCTCCATGTACATCTTCAAGAAGATATTTATATGTAGTATCCACTAGGGTTTGTATAGAATGGTCCTATTCCCTTGGTTTCTAAGCTCAAGAAATCTGTATATGGCCTTAAACATACACCTCATGCTTAGTATGAAAAGATCCACAATTTTTTAATCAGTCATGGCTTCACTACAAATTTGAGCATGATATCTATATTCAACATCAATATGGCCAAACTCTTACTATTGTGCTATATGTGGATCATCGTCTTTTGACTAGTCACTATGAATCCATAATCAATGATTTGAAGCAGCAACTCAAGGACTTGTTTGAGATGATCAATTTAGGGTTGCTTTGTTCCTTTTTAAGGATTCAAAATTTTTAGACCAGTATTGGGATTTCTCTTTCTTGGCTAAATACACCTTGGATCTCTTGTAGTGATTTTGGTATGGAAGACTACAAGCTACTTGGTACTCCTATTTGTTTTGGGATGAGGTTTTAGGACCAGTGTCGATCACCCTTGTTTAATGTATCTATTTATCGATCTATAGTTAATATTTTGTTGTATCTTACATAAACTCAACCAAATATCTCCTTTGCAGTCAATATAAGTTCCTATTACATGTAGGATCCTCACGAGGGTCATTGCTTGGCCACTAAGTTCATATTGAATTCACATGGGCATTCTCTACTCAATGGGTGTTGACATCCACCTTATTGCCTTTTCTAATGCCAACTAGGTGGTTGATGTTGATGAGACGCATTCCACCTAGGGTATTTGTTCTCTCTTGGTTTTGGATAGGTTTGTTGGTGTTTTATGAATCAATAGGGGGTGAGACTCTCCTCTACGAGATCTAAATATACCAGTGAAATCCATGTCGTTAAGCATATTTCTTTGATATGGATGTTACTTGGTGAGATAAATCTTACTCAAAATCATCCTTTCATCTTCTTTTGTGACAATCAAAGTACTATTAAGCTTATTCGTAATCTAGTGAAACATCAAAAGTCCACACATTGAGATTTAGATCCATTACATTTGACACCTCCATGTTGAGGTTAAACTTGTGCCAATATTAGTTCCTTCCATGGATAAAATTGCATATATCTTCACCAAATAAATTTTGAAGCGCACCTTTACTCGTCTCTGGACAGATATCAGTGTATGTGAGTTGTCATTAAGGGGAAAACATGATGTACTATAATATCATCTCACATGGCTCCCTGTTTAGGTTAAGGGAGTTGTTGAGATTGTGTGTAATCTTCACTTGTGGCCATGTGCTATCCCACTATGTGAGTAGTTGAGGCCCTTAGTGGGTTAACCTTTGGGTATTTAAACTAACTCATTGTATTTTATTGTGTTTTATGGTTGGGGTGTCTGATCTTGTTTTGTGAGCCCACAACCCTGTCTTGAAGAGATACCTCACTTGAGTTATGTATCTATACATAACTCACACTCTCATTCATATCATCTCATTCAAATAAATTGATTTATTCTTTTTGCTAAGGGCGCCTATACTATTTCACTCTACTTGTGGTGGGTCTTGCTTGGTTACAGCTAAATTATCTTGATGAAGTCATGAGATGTAAACATATTCTTGTGAACTATGTTAAGTATTGTTACATTTCTACAAATTCTTCTTGTTGGTTTGTTACATAGACCACTATAGATATACAATCCCATATGATCTCAACTAGAATGGGATTTATTATGCAATATAAATGGTTATTGCATATCACCCCCCTTTTAAGAATTTTTCTCTCGAAGTTTATAAAATCATGTAAATCTTGCCTTGTTGTACAATACTTAATTAGTGTATTCACGAAGTTTCAATAATCAACATAAATTAGTGAATGCACTTAATCAATTGCGTAGAGATATTGCATAATGCATAGTGTAACTTTAATGCAAAATTTACACATGTTGAATCAAAATATAAATTTCATCCTTCCAAAACTATCTAACAACCTAGTCAATAATCAAGGAATTTAAATGAGTCATTTCGCAATACACGAGTTACATATCACAATAACTACCCAACTAGCTCCTAGTTGTTTATGCATTCTATCCAGAGTCTAGGTTTTACTATTTTGTAACATGCACACTCCACTTGGACAATGAAATATCCCTCCCTCAACTTCCAAGTACGCGAGATTCCTTCACTAACCCCCTCCTAAGAAAATCACAAATGTTGTAGAGGATAATTTACCCTTCATCCCTCCATGGTGTTTTAGAAAATATCTCACTCACAAATCTTCACTATTGTTGCATTGAAAAGTATGGAGAGAGAAAATAAATAGACAAACCCTCTAACTCCTGAACAATCAAGAGAAAACAAGATACCAATCCTTGGATTTTCAACCCATGTCCAAGTGAAGATAAAATAGTCCAAGCCCTTGAATGGTGACCACTACCAAAGGAAAACAAAAGTTCAATATTTTTTTTTATATCTCAAAGATCATGGATTCTTCAATTAACGATCTCTTAAGCAAATCATAGAGTGTATTAGAATTTTTATGGGACTTCTTAGTGAACCACCTCATGAGAAATTCCTAGAGGTTTTAAAGGGTAATTATTTCTCCCTCCCTCCATGGTCCAATCTATCAAAGTTTAGCACTAGCTATTATCATTACCACGTCATAAGTAATGTGTAATAAAACTTATCAACTTAATAACATTGCAATTGGCCCATTCATTTTTTAATGATGTGCAAAGTGGCAAAAAGGAAGATAGTATGACTTGGACAGCCCTAGCTACACCACATCGAGTGAAAGTTAGTAGCATAGAAGATCGAGAAGACTCCCTATTTTGTGGCCTAGTTCGACTAGTAATTATGTTATGTAATGGATTGTATTTGTGAATCCATTTAGGTTAGTTAGATTAGCATTTTTTACAAATTCAAGGATGATCATTAGGAAAATTGTATAAGTAGGCCTTCAAGGCTATGATTAGTGGTTACTCGTTTGATTAGTTGTTGGGTAGGTATTGTTAGAAATATTATGTAGTTTCAGAATAGGTTTTATGTTGTTGTAATTCCAATGCTATGGTCAATCTATATTCCTATTGTGGGTGTAAGAATGTACTATATCTATGTAATAGAAAGGAGTAATAGAATTCCCCCTTATTTTAGATTATGTCTTGTGTCTTTTACATGGATGATTGGTATGTTAACAATTCCAATTACTTTATGTTAGCTTAAAATTGTTTCATGATATCAATATAAATATATTATGTGTGTTAAGGAGTTATAAATCACTATTATATATTCTATAATTGGAATGGTAAAACTCTTAGGACACAACTTACCTCCCTATTTTTAGTCTTGCCATGTGCTTCATGAGAGACCTTTGCCTCACGAGGATTGAAAATGCAAGCACTAGATGACACTGAACCTTTGTTGGCCACCTAATTGGACCTTGGTCTCTAAATAGGGCCAAAAATGGTTCCATTGTTGAGACCCTATCACAAGGGAGGAACCCTTGCAGGATGAGATCAAGGTTTTAGGGTTTCATCATGCATGAAGTAGAGTTTTGCAAATGGAAGTTCAAGTAGTGTAGACAAACAATTTTATATGCTCATTCCAGTAGGGATGAATATGAGATCTTTGGGTCAAATTTCCAATAATATTTACCAATGGTTGCAGCAACTTAAAGAAACACTCAAACACACCCAGAGGGAGAGGAATAGAGTATAATGGAATGTTCAGAATTCAGCTTCATTTTCAATGAGTGGGCCATCAGATCACTTGCATAGTTTATTTCTAGGTGAAGTCTATGGTGGAAGGGTTTGTTGTGCAATTTGTTGTAGACATGTATCAATCATTTTCAAGCCCAAGAAGAAGTTTAAGAGGGGAAAACATGGGAGGTTAGTGAAAGAAATATTGACTTGGATCAAGATTCCTTTGGTTGAAGAAGATATTATATCCTTTCAACCCTTTAGCATGCCTAAGTAAACACTCCACGTTGGGAAGGCGACATAAGTTTTTTTACCTTTGAAGCCAAGTATTTTTTGTTTCAATCTCTTCAAATGCTCATTTATTACTTATCTCTCTTTGTTCTAACTTTTCTCTTGATATCATAATTAGTCCCAATTGACAAATCGATCACATCCCTCCCTTTCGATTTTTTAACTTCTTCTTGATTTTTCGATTGGCCTAATCCTCGGATTGGGCACCATTCTTCTTATCTTTGAACTTACCTCCCCTAGATTTTTCAATTAGGCTTAAATTCAAAATTGGGCGCTGACCTCACCTCCCTTTGTTGAGACTTGTCCTAATTTAGAGATTTGGCTCAATCTCTAAATCAAGCTTGCCTATCAACATTCAAATTGTTCAAACTTTTGGTTTTTGTTCGATGATTTTTTCTTAGTTTACCTCCTCCTCAAACTTTAGGCTAAACCTTTTAATGCTTGATTTTGCAATCATCCTAATTTCTGGAT
>JASDQU010099788.1:89495-108698 GCA_032191745.1 Picea mariana | reverse complement strand
TCCTAAGAAAATCACAAATGTTGTAGAGGATAATTTACCCTTCATCCCTCCATGGTGTTTTAGAAAATATCTCACTCACAAATCTTCACTATTGTTGCATTGAAAAGTATGGAGAGAGAAAATAAATAGACAAACCCTCTAACTCCTGAACAATCAAGAGAAAACAAGATACCAATCCTTGGATTTTCAACCCATGTCCAAGTGAAGATAAAATAGTCCAAGCCCTTGAATGGTGACCACTACCAAAGGAAAACAAAAGTTCAATATTTTTTTTTATATCTCAAAGATCATGGATTCTTCAATTAACGATCTCTTAAGCAAATCATAGAGTGTATTAGAATTTTTATGGGACTTCTTAGTGAACCACCTCATGAGAAATTCCTAGAGGTTTTAAAGGGTAATTATTTCTCCCTCCCTCCATGGTCCAATCTATCAAAGTTTAGCACTAGCTATTATCATTACCACGTCATAAGTAATGTGTAATAAAACTTATCAACTTAATAACATTGCAATTGGCCCATTCATTTTTTAATGATGTGCAAAGTGGCAAAAAGGAAGATAGTATGACTTGGACAGCCCTAGCTACACCACATCGAGTGAAAGTTAGTAGCATAGAAGATCGAGAAGACTCCCTATTTTGTGGCCTAGTTCGACTAGTAATTATGTTATGTAATGGATTGTATTTGTGAATCCATTTAGGTTAGTTAGATTAGCATTTTTTACAAATTCAAGGATGATCATTAGGAAAATTGTATAAGTAGGCCTTCAAGGCTATGATTAGTGGTTACTCGTTTGATTAGTTGTTGGGTAGGTATTGTTAGAAATATTATGTAGTTTCAGAATAGGTTTTATGTTGTTGTAATTCCAATGCTATGGTCAATCTATATTCCTATTGTGGGTGTAAGAATGTACTATATCTATGTAATAGAAAGGAGTAATAGAATTCCCCCTTATTTTAGATTATGTCTTGTGTCTTTTACATGGATGATTGGTATGTTAACAATTCCAATTACTTTATGTTAGCTTAAAATTGTTTCATGATATCAATATAAATATATTATGTGTGTTAAGGAGTTATAAATCACTATTATATATTCTATAATTGGAATGGTAAAACTCTTAGGACACAACTTACCTCCCTATTTTTAGTCTTGCCATGTGCTTCATGAGAGACCTTTGCCTCACGAGGATTGAAAATGCAAGCACTAGATGACACTGAACCTTTGTTGGCCACCTAATTGGACCTTGGTCTCTAAATAGGGCCAAAAATGGTTCCATTGTTGAGACCCTATCACAAGGGAGGAACCCTTGCAGGATGAGATCAAGGTTTTAGGGTTTCATCATGCATGAAGTAGAGTTTTGCAAATGGAAGTTCAAGTAGTGTAGACAAACAATTTTATATGCTCATTCCAGTAGGGATGAATATGAGATCTTTGGGTCAAATTTCCAATAATATTTACCAATGGTTGCAGCAACTTAAAGAAACACTCAAACACACCCAGAGGGAGAGGAATAGAGTATAATGGAATGTTCAGAATTCAGCTTCATTTTCAATGAGTGGGCCATCAGATCACTTGCATAGTTTATTTCTAGGTGAAGTCTATGGTGGAAGGGTTTGTTGTGCAATTTGTTGTAGACATGTATCAATCATTTTCAAGCCCAAGAAGAAGTTTAAGAGGGGAAAACATGGGAGGTTAGTGAAAGAAATATTGACTTGGATCAAGATTCCTTTGGTTGAAGAAGATATTATATCCTTTCAACCCTTTAGCATGCCTAAGTAAACACTCCACGTTGGGAAGGCGACATAAGTTTTTTTACCTTTGAAGCCAAGTATTTTTTGTTTCAATCTCTTCAAATGCTCATTTATTACTTATCTCTCTTTGTTCTAACTTTTCTCTTGATATCATAATTAGTCCCAATTGACAAATCGATCACATCCCTCCCTTTCGATTTTTTAACTTCTTCTTGATTTTTCGATTGGCCTAATCCTCGGATTGGGCACCATTCTTCTTATCTTTGAACTTACCTCCCCTAGATTTTTCAATTAGGCTTAAATTCAAAATTGGGCGCTGACCTCACCTCCCTTTGTTGAGACTTGTCCTAATTTAGAGATTTGGCTCAATCTCTAAATCAAGCTTGCCTATCAACATTCAAATTGTTCAAACTTTTGGTTTTTGTTCGATGATTTTTTCTTAGTTTACCTCCTCCTCAAACTTTAGGCTAAACCTTTTAATGCTTGATTTTGCAATCATCCTAATTTCTGGATCGGGTTGTCCTGTCACCAAAACTCTTGAAATATTATCCCAATTTGGTGATCCATCCCAATCTCAAAATTAAGCCTTCCCTATTGAACATTACTAAGAAGGGGTTCTGATTTTTCAATTAGGCCTCGATCTTCAAATCAACTTCCCTTGCCTCCAACTTCTATTCAATTATTTGAAATTCCTCGATCCTCCACATGACCTTCAAACTCTTTCTCCCAAATGATAAGCCTTACTTTAAAAAAATGTTTAGAGTTCGATTGTAATCATCACAATCTTCAAAATCAGACCTCCTTTGCACTAAATGCTCATAACTCAACCAAATCTTCTAATCGATCTAAATCTTAAAATTGGGCCTACTCCTCACAAAATCCTACTCCAATTTCATAATTCAATTTTTTTTATTTAGTTCAAATCCAACTAGTGATTGCATGCATCTTGAAAGATTTCTTCTTCCCACCCTTGAAAAGTGTTTGCATCTACATGGGCCACTTGCACGAGCTCCAATTTACATTGTTTTTCCTCGTGAATTGATTTTGAGAAAACCTAGGTTCAAACTGTAAATCTCAATTAAAATTCAAGACTTTTTGTCTACTATGATAACATGTGCCTTAATTCGAGGTTAATAGTATCATCCTCAAAGACTACTTTTAATTTTGAATTGCTAGAAGGAATTCACTAATTCATTTAATTCAATTTTTTGAGCTAAATCTCGCATGCTCTATTTCTATGTTGTGTTAACATGCATAAATTTATATATGGCTACACAAGGATATAGGAGGAGGAAGAAAAGTGGACAATAGAAATCAATAGTAATCCAACTGAAAGATCTAATTGTAATCATAGAGGATAAAGAAGAAGCAACAACAATAGGAAAACATAACCCCACAATGGTGGAGTCATCAAGTAAAATGGATAGGAATTATGTTAATGGAAATCAACCAATCATGGAATTCCAAGCTACTAAAGATATCAAATTGCCTATCTATGTAGACATAAACATTTTTCACACTATCAAAATTGATTGGGCCCAGACATACAATGAATTGTTCCACTTGATCAAAGATGTGAAAGGCTCAGGGATGATGATAACTTGAATAAAAGAGAAGAAGAAGAACTTGTCACTGCATAGAATTTGAAGAAATACTTCATACACAATGCCACAATCAAATATCTAGTATTGTCCTATGTGTAAGTGATCAAATATCCAATACAACATATAGAGATTAACACCAAGAAGATTTTGAATGACCAAGGAAAGTGTGTTGGATCATTCACATCAACATACTTTGAAGCTTACTACAATATGCCAAAGGTTGAAATCTACTTCACGAATGAGTAGCTAACATTGTTTACTCATGACCATAACTACTATGACATCTTTGCTAATTGGTACGAGGAAGGAAGAAATTCCAAAGTTCTAAGCAGTAATCCTTTCCCTACCATACAACTCAAGTTAGGATACACATGAGAAAACCAATAGGTAAGTAGGATCTATGGAGAGAAAGATGTAACTTATGTGAGGATAGGTTGGGAGCCAATGATGGATGAGATAACTAAGGGAGGCAAAAATTTCAACTAGGTTGTTATCCTATCAAAATCACTGGAAAAAGCTATAGGAAGCGCTCAATTATTTGCATTCTTAGGAACCCCAAAGTTTTACATGTCTTCCTACCTATTGAATGTGATTTGTGGTTCTAACACATTCGCAAGGTTAGGCTAGTCTTGGTCCCCGAAGCAATCCCTTATTCATGTCTATTTCAAAGACTTATGGAAGAACAAATACAAATTTCAATTTTCCCTTTTCTGTGATGGCTTCCTTGCGCCATTATATGAGATCACCTTTTGTAAACCCTACTCAAGGATATCTCCAAAGGCTATAGAAGTATTAAAGGACAATGGAGATTGGTACTTGGATGAATACTCCACCTATATTATGATATATGTTGTTACACAAGCACCTCATACAATTTAATCTTATTTTCCAAATAGGTTCCTCCTTCAAGAAATCAAATACTAGACTACTCTACATGGTTTTAACTCATGTTTGATCGAACATCCAAAGAAGTTGTGCCCAACTTATCCACCATATATAGGCATGTATGGACTAACAAATTCTACTTGGGGGAGGATGGAAGGAGAACATATTGATGAATAACATTTTCAATTAGAAAGAACTCAAATGCATGATCGCTTAGGGACTATTGAAATACATAGAGTTTAGATGAGGATCCCCTTCCCCTACTAGCATGAAGAGAATGAAGCTGAAAAATCTCACAAAAGAGCATTAACTTATGAATATGTTCTAAATAACCTGCAAGTTATTGCTGAGGAAAAATAGAGAAGAAAGAAAGAGGAAGTTGAAAGGGTTGTTGCTAAGAGACACGTGCTTCAATAGAAAATACAATAATGGGAAAATAGAAGATTAAAAGCATTAGATAAAGCCAAAGCTAAAGCTATGGCCAAAATAAAAGAAGAAGCACAAAGAAAAGCTACTAACAAAGAGGATTTGGTAAAGAAAAAGGAGGTTGATGCTAAATCCAAAGTTGAATTGTTAGAAAAGAAGGAAGAGGCCGAAAGGAAAGCTAAAGAAGACAAGAAAAGAGAAGAAGCAAAGAAAAATCTGAAGAAAATGTAGAGGTTGGGAAGTTGACAATTGAGGCTAAAGGAGAAAAATTAAAGCTACAAGAATTGGCTAGAAAAGAAGATGAAGCAAAAGCCAAGGAGCATAAGAGAATAAAAGAAGAACTTAGGAAGAAAAACCATAATCATACTCAAACAAAAGAGATAAAACATGAAGGAGAAGAATTAACACAACAGACCAATGGAAATGAGAGAAATATAGAGTAATGGTATTCTTCACCGATGGAAGAAGTCTTTGCTACTCAAACATTTTCCAATACCTTTGGTCCATGCAAGGTTGCAAGAGGTGATGGCCCTATTCCAACACCAGTAGATGAAGTTTCCAATCTAGAAGTTTTTACATTTTATAAACAAATAAAGCAATCGATAAGGTGGAAGCATAAAATAAAGTGAATCACCTTGGATTCTGAAGTGGTGCTCACCATTGCGACTGTGTTGATGGATACAAAAAACTTGATTATGTCTTCCTCTACGTTTTCTAGTTTAGCTATTGCACAAACTATTTTTTTATAAATTTGTGGATGTAGAGAAGAAGATGAAGGCATATGAAAGCAAAATCACCTTGCTAGAAAACCAAGTTACCTAATACAAATCCAACAAGTATCAGACTTCAGATTCTATTGACTGTGCCTTCAAGATGCAAAATGAATTGAATAATGTACATAGAGAATTCTATGATAGAGAATAACATGTATAGGCATAAGGCCAAGACATAGTTGATGTCATGACCCATATTCAAGCATGTGATTTGGCCTATCAACAGTCTCAATTACAATTCGATAAAGTGAGGGACTAGTATTCCTATCTAGAGGAAATCCTTGTCGTCACTACTAAATCCCTTGAAGAAATGGATTTCGACCTGAGATATTGGAAATAGGCAACTCATAATGCTCTCAAGCGAATTACACATGAGATAACATACTTCTATATTGTGGCAGGTTATAGAGAATATGTAAAATATTTTCCATTTGCCCTCTTTCAGACCAAAAGACAATTTATTTCCATAGGTATAGGTATCTAAGGACCTAGATTATTATATTAGCACCAATGAAAAATATATCATGTCTTTCTCCAAAAGTAATGAAGTAGCCATCTAGAAGTTTATTGAGGCTCCTACCAAGGACATAAACTAGATCAAAACTTTGTTGCATAAGATGGAAAAACTTGAAAAAATAACGAGGCAAAATATTGCATCATATAAAGCCCCTTTTGAATAATATAATTTTCCCCAAGAAAATACATTGAATCAAACTTTTGAGGCATGGATAGCTTATGTAAGGATATGGAAAAAAGAAAGAGATGAAGCTTCATTAAGCCAAGTGGGGAAATATTCTAGAGGAGGGGATTTGAACAACCAAGGAGGGAATCTGAATAGACAAGAAGAGTTGAACACTTAGATAAGAGAAAATGATAGTACAATTGAGAAACCGAACATGCAAGAAGGGGGAAAAAGTAGTCAAAGAAATGTACCAAAATAATGCCCCCCCCGCCCCTTTATTTTGTATAAGTAAGAGGATTTCAATAAAGAAGAGGCTTTTGCTCCTACAATTTTGTAAATTGTTTTAGAAAATTAATGAACAAGAAGCCACTACCAGCCAAGTTATTTTGGAGAAAGACTTCAGTTCTGAAGCTTATGATGTGTGGAACTTTTTCTACTAGTTCATTGAGTTTTGAAATGGTGTAAGCATTTACTTTTATAGTGTGTACTTTTCTCATGTATGAGAAACTTGTCCTATTTTGTTTATCTCACAAATTGTTTGTCTATAGCAATAAGCATAGTACCATAGTCAATTGTCCATTTTCAAAATTTTATGTTATGTAACTGGCTATATATATATATATATATATATATTACAAGAATAGAGAATATATATTGATAAAAAATAGGCGGCCTTGGCACACAGAGGAGTATAGAGAAGTCATCAAAGTTTTTCAACAGAGTCATCTACCTTACTAGATTAGCTATTATCCTGTCTTGATCAATTTCTTCATATTTTTTACAAAAAATCAAAATGTTCCATAAACTCGTAGTATATCTACGATAAAAGACTCCTAATATGCATATTTCTCTACAAAACATTTACTACCTAGCTGATTGGGATGATTTGAATCTTCATCTTCCATTGCTTCTTTTGGTGCAGGCTGGTTCAGATCGATTCCTGAGATAGTTGTTGTTGGAGAAGAACCACTACTAGAGGAGGAATCCGCCAGTCTCGGGGGAGATGACACCCTCTATAAAAAGAGTTGTTGTACCTGATTTCTGATGACATCTAATTCATCATGTTGTTGTCTAATTGCTTCTCTCTGCTGAATGTTGATGTCCACGATTTGACTGACCCGAGCTAATAGGGAATGATAATCTAACTATAGTTGTCTAAATTCCTGCTCTAAGACTTCCATTGTGGTTATCCATGCCATCATTTGCATGTTCTCTCTCACCATTTCCTTAATTATGTCTTCTGTGAGCTACTTAGATATCGGTGAAAGAGAATTCCCACTGTGGAGAAATACTACATGGGACCCAAACTCCTGTACCTTTGCATGTTGAGTGTCTTGCATGGTCCCTCGTCTCTTTCGTCTAACCACGAACCAAAGAAAACAACACCCCTTCGTCTTGAACCTATAGTTGGGATACCAACAAATTCGCAATTTCCTTGCATGCCTTTTAAAATCATCACCTCTTGTCTTAGCATCTACCACCGAATTTATGGGAAAAGGAGTGAGTACTTTCACCACAGGTCGAAGCATGTCATCTTGACTCCTCCAATATGAATTCTCGTGGGAGTTGAATTTTCCATTTATCCCCATCATTACATTCCACCCAAATGACTATACCTTTTCTGTATTTCTCTTATCTCCATCGAATCCCATCTTTCTGCCATTGAACCTGGAGGGCTCACAGACCTAGAAATATCGCTTAGCACGAGCAAAGAAAACAAAATTGAGTGAATGATCTGGATGTCAAGGGTGGGGTTATTAATTTCATACGGAGCAATATTCTTTTGATGTCACCACACTTTCGAGTTCACAGCTGTGTGACATGCACTTGATGAGAGGGTTTCTTCATTAATTAAGGGATATTATGATGGGACAAATTCCCATTTATTTTAATTGCTCCTTTTGCCAACATGAGTGTTGAGTTGGCCTGAGAGTCAACCAAACTGTTGTGCTCCCTTTTGACATGAAAAAAGGAGACTTTTTGTATTTTTTATATTTCTAAATGGGATTTTTTGATAATTTTACTCTGGATATAGTTCTAAGGCTTTCCTTTTATCATACTTTGGATGGTGTTTTTTGAGTCTCCTACTATGTTCAAAGATTGTAGTTGGAGATTTTTGGCTATCTGGTTGCCTTTCAAGAGGGCATACTCTTATGCCTAATTATTTTTTGCTTGTCTCAGACTCCAAGCATAACTCAGTTCTTGATTTCCTTGTGGTTCGATTATAACCCCTCCCTCTCCTGACGCCCCTGGGTTTCCCTTTGAAGCCCCATCAAAGAAAAGAGTGTGAAATTTTGATGTCTTTATCCAGTCTATAAATTCGGTGGGATTGAGTTGAATTTGCCAGGATGATCTTGCCTTTAAGTTTTTAGGAGGGTGAAATTGTATTTGGAATCCATTCATCTATCTCTCCTCCATTCCATCTAACCTTCGGGGTGTTAAAATATTCATTCTTTGAGAATTTAAGTATTCTAACATCTGAGCTTTTGTTGAGTTGATGACTCGGAATATGCTGAAATTATCATCTTTAAAAACACTTTTGTTTCTAGCTAGCCAGATTTGCCAGCATGTGTATTTAGGCAGGGAAAAGCATACTCTTTTAAATTATGGCTTGTTCTTGAAATCCATCTGATAAAGTTTGTCCTGGGACCCCAGTAGCTCCTAAATTTAAGTTTTCCATTTTACCCTGCTTTGCATGTTTTGGAGGAGACTCATCTAAATTTCTAGAGTTTGTGGTCATTCTAGAAACAAATGGAGAATGGTTTATGTGTTGTTTTTACAGAGAACGCATCTGTAGGGACCTTCTATTCCCCTTTTACTAATATTTTCACTTGTGAGGATCTTTCCATGTTGAAGAGTCCATCAGAAAAAAATTATTTTGAGAGGGGCATCCAAATGCAAAATGTTATTCCACATAAAAAAATTGGCAGGAGATTTGACTACAACACTAAGCTTTTGTAACCGCTACTTATCAAATATCCTTTCGAACCCCAAACTCCGACATCATGATCCTCCTGATGATTCGAGGCAACGTCATGGAGGTGAGAAGACATGAAATCTACCTAACTTTTACGAACTTATGTGATGGGCCCCAGATTCCACCCTTGCCAAAGTCCATCTACATCCCAAATGATATCAGATACAGAAAGTTTGTTGTTTGAAGTGAGCAACTCCTTCATCTATAGAAAATCTTTTTCTTGCTTCAAAGGAGGTTTGTTCATGATCTTGTCCTCCCAAATTCTTACATACTTTTTGTTGCCCAGGATCCATGTAAGTTGACTTTGTATCAGTGGTAGTGCTGCTCGTAATAATTTCCAAATAGGAGATCCAATGTTATCTCCAATTGGGAGTTCCATACCTATGAGATGATCTTTTTGAAAGTGTTTTTTTACCAGAGTCTTCTTCCAGTTTGAGTTTTCCCCTGTTATCATTCTCCACAACAATTTTCTTCCCAATGCAATATTGGTGACAGAGGAGTCCTTTATTCCTAATCCCCCATGTTGTTTTGGTGCCCGAACTATTTTCCAATTGATTAAATGAAACTTTCTTGTGTTTTTTTACCCCCTTCCCAGAGGAATTTTCTAATTTGTCTGGCTATTTCATTTTTTATGCTTTCCGGGGCAAGAAATGAGGAATATTGGAAAACAAGGAGGGCTGAGAGAACAACCTTAACTAAGACCATTCAACCAGCCGAATTCAACCAAATTTACCCCAATTGAGAAATTTCTCTTTGATCTTAGAAGTGATATTGAACCAATCCACCACGGATAGAGAAGTCAAGCATATAGGGATGCCCAAATACTTGAAGGATCTCCATTTCATGACTAAGGGGAATTGCAAAATCCTTGAAATAATAGCAAGAGAAGGTGCATTTGTATTCCAGGCATATAAATAACACTTGTGTGAGTTTACCATTCCACAAGATACAACTAAAAATTGGTCCAACACTAACTTAAAGCGTCTTGCAATTATTGATGAGGCACCTCTAAGAAGTAGAATTTCGTCGACAAATTGTGAATAATTAGTTCTTTTTACCCATGTTGTTATTATAAGTTTTGGAGTGCCTCCAATTCTTCTTTCCTGGTCCAGTATTCTACCAAGAACTTTTGCCATCAAAATATATAGAAGAGGAGATAAAGGACAACCTTGTCTTCGTCCCCTGGAGGCTTGGAAGAATCTCGAGGGTCGGCCATTGATTAAGGGGGCTATCCACGACTGACTAATACAAGCTACAATCCATTTGATAACTAAAGGGTGTAATACAAATTTCTCTAAAACTTCTAAGAGAAAATTATGACGGACTCGATCAAATGAATTTTCCATATCTATCTTCATGACCATACCCTTGTCTCCTCTACTCTTGTTGGAATTGCCTCTTGAACTTGCACTATGTTATCCCAGATTTGTCTTTATGCCACGAAACCTCCCTAGGCCGGAGAGATTAAATTTAGAAGCAAATTTTGAATTTGTGAGGCTATGATCATGGAAATGATCTTATAAGAAATGTGGCACATAGAGATAGGTCTAAAAATTGAAAAGGCAACCAGATTTCTTTCTTTAGGGATTAAGGCTAGAAATGATGAATTTGTAGCCCCACCCACTTTTCCAATATTTTGCACATATTGTATCATTCTTACCAGATCATGTTTTACAATTTGCCAACATTTTTTGTAGAAGTGTGTTGTGAACCCATCTGGACCTGGGGCCTTGTCAGGATCAAATTGGGTGAGGGCTGACCAAACCTCTATCATTGTCACTCTCTTTGATAAGTATTCATTATCTCCTTCTGAAACTATCTTAGGGATGAATGAGAGGGCTTGGTCTCGTAGATCTCTCTCAATTGGGCCTTTCTCCGTGTATAGATATGAAAAGTTTGCAAAAGCAAAAACTTTTATTTCTTAAAATGATGAAAGAATGGAGTTATCTCCGAGATGAATTTCTTTCACTGTGTTATGTCCTTTTCTGACGCTACATTTTTTGTGGAAGTAGGATGTGTTCTTGTCTCCTGCTTATAGCCACAAACATCTTGATTTTAATCTCCAAGTGACTTCTTCTTTCCTCATTTCCTCGTGCAACTTCTTTTTCCATTTTTCTTCTTCTTGCAAAAGCAATGATGTTACCTCTAAATGTTCCAACTTATTTCCAATGTCTACCAACGACCCCTTGATATGTAGTATTTCTTCTCGAGGCTCCTTAAAGGAATATTTTACCCACTCTTTTATGGGTTTTTTTAATATGACCAGTTTCTACTCCCAAATATAAATAGGGGAACCCATAATCCAAGGGCTCCAAGCGGACTGGACGAGAGAAAAAAATCTAGGATGATCAAATCACATGGGATTAAAGCGAAAAGGAATAGGGCCTACATTCTTCTCATTTAGAAAGGCTAGGGAAATGGGCTTGTGGTTTGAGCATGTCCAAGGAAGGATTTGTGAGCTCAGGGCCAAAGGGTCAGTAAGAAAAGCGCTACCAATAAAGAAGTGATCGAGCCTTGTAGAAATATGCCTTGGACCCACCCTGCGGTTTGACCAAGTGAACACCCCTTTGGAGGGATTTACATCAAACAGATCTAAAGAGGAGATTAGATCTTCTAAGTATTCTCTGGAGGAGTGTCTTACTATTGTTCCTCCCCTCTTTTCCCAATGATGAAGGGTGGTGTTGAAGTCTCCGGCTATGATAAAATTATCCTCATTCTCAAACTCCATTAAATCTAATAATGAACTCCAACATTCCATTTTTTCCTGAATTTGATTAGGCATATACACATTTACTATAAAAAGATGCTTACCTGAAGAGATGTGTAACAACTTGACCAACATCCAATGAATAGATTCCTTTGAGGCCACTAATTGATATTGATGGGGTTTCCAGAGTGTGCAGATTCCTCCTGAGGCCCCTCACGAACTTATTGCTAGCCCCACACTATTCTTCCAAATGAACTTACTTTCTTGAAGGATTGTCAGGTCCTTCAATTTTATCTACTAGAGTAGTAGGATTTGAGGTCTTTCTATTTTTATCAGTTGTCTGACCAATTCTAATTTTTCTTTGCTTCCCAAACCCCTACAGTTCCAGAACATTAGTTTCATTATTACTTGCTTATTTCGTTTCCCCCCCTTTAGGCGACATGGTGCCACTTCCTCCTTTAGCTTCTTTTGGGTCCCTCTTAAAGGTTCTCTCTAAAGTCAGTTGCAACCCCAGTTCTTTTTTGTTATTCATTGTTTCTTCCCTTTTCCTGTGTCTGACTTGCGCCCTCGATTTTTTATGATTATTGGGACTTCTACCTCATAGTTTGTCTCTTCATTAGTTTCCTCTTGTGATTCCTCCTCCATTATACATGAATTTTAGATTTAGAGCTAGTTTCCATGTTTGAGAATGGAACTTTCCCTGGATGGACTCCTAAGATGTGTTTCTTCCCACTTTGGTGTTGATCTGGTACCCTGGTGGGGATTTCTGTGTTCGTTATCTGGTTTTCTTTGGTCTCCTTCATCCCGACTTTAATGTCTATTATGGCCTTAAATCTGTTGCTACTGGACCTCAGAGCCTTTCCCCTACTCTGAGGAGAGGGAGGAGCCTCCACTACTTCTGGATCTGGTTGTGCATTCGAGGGTCCTGGGGGTGCTTGACCAGATCTTCCAAAACCCCTTTTTTGTTTCTAAGTTTTCCATTGTTCTTTCTTCCCCTGTGGTTGTTGGGAAGCTTGAGACATGGGGAAATATTTGTAAAAATGTCCATATCCATGAGAATATTTGCACTTAAAGGGAAGTTGTTCACATTCCATCTATTGAATGTGAGTCCATTAATCTAAGGTTAACTGTATTTCTCCTGGAAGGCCTTTTTCCAGATCAACCTCAAGACATATTCTTGCACATGCATGTTGTCCCTCTTGTGGTTCGACATGATCGATATACCTTCCCAGAGTATTTCCTATATTACAAATGGTTTCACCTGTTCAACAATGAAATGGGAGGAAGGGAAGTCTGACCTACATAAGGACAACTGATGGAATTTCATTCTCAAGACTGAAATTAGGTGTCTAGTTATTCAAGTACATACCCCTTGCTCCCATGAAATAGGGGGCACTATGCCAAATAAGATCTATGTCTTCCTTGAGTTCAAACAAAAACACAAAAAAACCTTTACCGCATAATGAAGAAGCAACCTTCCCTTTGATAAGGGGTTTCCAACTTTGGTTCACCCAACTTGTTACAACTCTCGAGGAAGGCCAGATCCTAGTGAACTACCCTACTAGGCCATTTGATGCGAACCGAAGAGCTACATTTCTGGATGAAGTGGCATGAACTGGAACTTTCAGAATCTCATCCAGTTTTTTCAAAAAAATGGAGGGAGGATCCCTTGTTGATTTCGGCATTGAGGTCACTAGGGATAAGAATGCCTCAATATTTGGGGGAGGAGGGGGAGATGGATGCCCCCCTGCAAAGTGTGTGGCCATCATAGCTAGGGTTTGAGCTTCGAGAAGGAAAATATCCAATTAGGGATTTGTTTTCTGAAGTACTGAATCTGCTGGTTATTTAGATTTATGCTTTTATTTCCCTAGTAAAATTTTTGCTAAAGATATAAAGTAGAAATACATTTGGTGATATGTTTATCTCATTGGTTTTATTAGTTCATCTTGAGCATTATTCTACATTTTTCATATCAGAATAGTTGCATCACAGAAAAACCTAAACGGTGGACTAAACTGCAACCAGTAAACCCTTCAAAACCAGTAAAAGGTTGTCAAGCCATAATTTGGATGGGTTCCCTATTCCAAACAGTGTAAGTTCTAATTGGGACCTTTCATTGAGGAGAATCCCTACGGATTGTATAAGGACATTCATCACTAATAATAGTTTTGGAATTAGAAGGGGTCCCATCATTGTATTGTTGATAAAGATAATTTACATAGTAAATTCTAACAACAAAATTAAGGTTGCGATATTTTCAATAATGGTTCTAACCCTGAACAAGTTTTTGAATTTACGACTATTGATTTTGAGAATCCTATTTTCATAGAAATTGAACCATTATAAGATGTTCCTAATAAAAAATTTAACAAGTTTTGTCAACTAACTCATGCATATGCTTAGAAAATTGGTAAGCTTCTCATTGCTCCCTTACTCCCTAGACAAAAGAGAAATATCAAGAATGTTGATTAAACAAATACAAAGACCATTGTTGAAACTATAAAATACTTAATTGATCTCACACTTTGATGAAATTATGTATCCTTTGAACGCAATTATATCATCTCCTCCAAATTCATACTCTCATTCTTCGAGCCCTTCAAGTCTTGATTTTGTGTTGGATTTTTCCACGAAAGCCTATGAAATTATTAGACAACTTGTCGCTACCCAAATGATAGGAAAAAAACCTCAGTTGCCTGCTTGGAGAGCTTGAGATGCTCTTAATTTGGTAGGCCTACCAAATGATATTCCCAAACATCTCAAACATATTCTCTCAAAGTTTGACCTAGACAAATTAGTCTCACTAGAAGATCACATTAAAATCTTTAATTTGGCTATTAGATTATTGAATGTGGAACATGAAGATATGGGATGCAAATTTTTTCCTTATACTTTTGAAAATAAAGCTTCCACTGTAATACCCCAAGGCCGAGCCCCTGTCGAATTGTAATTATGTTATAGGTTGGTGAGCGAAGTGATTATAAGATAGTTGGCTTATGTGATGCTAAAGGCCCGTGAGCCTATTTTTGTATACGTGATTATGCATATCGTTAATATAAAATACATTGTTGCGTGTAGAGCAACCACGAAGAAAGAGTTATGGGGGACTAAGCTCCACTAGGTGGGTAAGGAGAAGGGGCTAAGAGGCTAGGGAAAAATGGATAGTCTTACAAGTTTAAACCCAAGAGAATAATATATATTTATTATTTTCTTAAGGCCGTGATGAGGATATTAATTTATCGTAAGTTTTTCTTGGAAAGGGAATGAATCCCAAGTGGAGGGACTCGTACTCCAAGAAATACATGTGTCAATCAAGGCACATGCAGTTTTGTGTGGGGAAATCAGCCGTTGTGAGGGTTCGCTAGGCATTATGGCCATCCTTCCTCACGCACTCACGCACTCACTCACAGACTCATGCACCATTCATTCTCTCTATTAATGAACCTCCATCATCGTCGACCTTGTAACTTGCACGCACTACTCACTTGAGCTCGTACCCTGCCTTATCGGTTGGTCGTTACTGCCATCACTTGTGCCATACCCGAGTTCTATTGCTGCCATCGCCCTTACCCGTTTGACTTAGGAGCTGGACAAAAGAAGCAAGTTGTCAGGCCTGTGGTTTTGAAGAGGTGGGTTGTTAGGCCCGTGGATTGAAGAAGTAGGTTGTCAGGCCTCTGAGAAACTCTCCCCAAGTGGGAGAGGTTGTTGGTGAAGTGAATTATATTGGAAGGAGCCCAACAACAACTACATAGCTCTGAGAATTCCTATCTAGCCTATTGTTGAATCCCTGGAAGGGAAGTGGAGCAGTCGATGGACTGTTGAACAGTGAAGGTGTATACTTCTCGGGGTGGGACAGGCATGTGGGGAATGAGAGGTTGTGAGTTGTGGGTGTAAGTTGGCTCCTGGGAGGGAATCCTTCCTGATGTATTGTGCGACTTCCCGCAGTCTCAACCTATCTTAGGAATCCCTTGCCCGGGTGGAGTTTAGTACCAACTCGTGGGTGACCCACTGTTGAGAGTGATGAGCAGCATGGTCTAAGGCTGGGAGGTTCGTGAAAGGTCTGCATGCAGTTAGTGGTCTTATCATAAAAATATAAGTACCATTTATATGTTAATTTCTATGCTTTGTATCCTATACATGTGCTATAATAATTTCATGTGTTGTTGCATATATGTTTTACTGTTAATTCTACATAAATTTGTGTTATAGCAGAAAGTAGATGTTGTTTTCAAGTTATTAAGTATGGTATTTTCCACGAATGAAAGTGATTATTTTTGTAAGGTGGCATGGTCCGGCCCTGGAATGGTTGGGGATGCTACAATTTTATATCAAATCTTGAACATATCAGTTTCTTTGAAGTAGCATGCCTCGACTTGGCGGTCGTGGTACGTTACAAATTGGTATCAGAGCCCACGGTTTCAACACTAAACCTGGATGGGCCACGAATGTGGAATTAGAGTCAAAATTCCACAGGGATTTGATGTACAAAGTGCCAAAGGGGAGCTGAGAGAGCTCCTGGGTGGTAGTGGAAAGCTCATGAGGTATAGTGGTTCAAGAAAGTCAGTAGAGAAAGGAGACTGTGGTAATCGTGGGTTTGGAACCACAAAATATAAATTTGAATCGTGGGATTTATTCGGGAAGGGATAGACACCTCACAACCATTGGATCTGGAGAACGTACGCAGAGGTTAAGCACCGAAGTCCTTCGGACTTCGCCCCTCCAACCGTTTTAAAGTTGCAACAGTGAGAAAACTGTCAAATTCCGGAACCAATTTGGACCGTCCATTTTCTGGGACACGTGTCTGCAGATTAAGCAATGTTCAGAATTCGACAGTTTGGGGATTGTGTGGTGTTCAGCAGCAAAATCCTCCGAAGACCCTGAGCTCTGAAGTCCCAGAGTGCCGGAGTGACGTGTATCCGTTCGAAAGTTCGACATTCGAAACTTACAATGTGTGTTGGAGTGGGATCTCCCAAAGCCTGAAGTGTCGAAGTCTCGAAGCCCCGGATACGATGTGGCATGATGATGTCACCTAGGGTTACGTGGACCTACCCTAAGTCTGCCATGTGTCACTTGCTTTTGTACTTTTGGCAGGCCCTTAGTATTGATTGGGACCTGACATGTGTCACTCGACAGTGGGACAACGTGTCACCACCTGGATTGATGACATATGTACTACGTGGACCCTGGAAGATTAAGAAGTTCGAGAATTCAACGTTTGAGGGAAAACTGTTGGAAGAACTTGTAAAATCCTCCGTAGCCCGAAGCTCCAAAGTGTCGAAGTACCAGAGTGCCCGAATGACGTAGCTTGATGATGTCACCAAAAGTGACATGGACCTGTTTAGGAGTTCGACGTTCATAAATTTTGAGGGATGCTACAGAGAAAACTCCCGAAGCCCGAAGCTCTAAAGGTGCATTGCACCATGAGTTCGCCAATTCGACGGTCCAAGGGTTTTGTGATGTGAAGAAGGAGAAAACCGTTGAAGCCCGAATCTTCGAAGTTGAGAAGTCAAGGAGGTGACACAACCTATTGATGTTACTTGGGGTGACATGGACATACGGGATACATGCCACGTGTCATCATTTTTCAAGCATTTCAAAGACTGATCGGGCCAATTGGAACATGACACCTGTCACTTGTCAGATATGTCCACATGTCCACTCCCTATTTTCCACCACATAGCACCCCTTTAGTGTGTGGTTGCTGACTAGACTCTGGTGGTTCGCCAGTTCGGCGTTCCAGAGAAAAGTTAAGTTTTAATGGGAAATTCACAGAAACCTGGAGTCCTACAGCTCCTATCCATCGTAGATCTTGGCTAGGAGTGTGGACTATTGATTCTTGAAATATTAGGGGGTTTTTAGTTTGGCGATCCATAATTCTTTATTTGTGAAGTGTTAAGTTATAAAAGGTCGAAGCTGGAGTTAATCCAATTCATCCGTCGACAGGTGAATGTCGACTAGAGATCTCAGTCCTTCATGGAGTTCGCCAATTCAGAAATTCAGGAGGCAGTACAAGATGGAGCCTCGGAACTCCCAAAGCTTGAATTCTCGGAGCTCCTGTTGACCATATATCTAGACAAAGAAGGAGGATTGTCGATCCATGAGTCCTCAGGTTTCCACAAATTCAGGTTCGGAAGATTTGGGGTGTGCAGCTGTAAAGTTCGTCGAACCCCGAAGTTCCAAAGTCACGGAATGTCGAAGTGACGTGGCATGCCAACGTCACCTAGGGTGATGTGGACCACTGTAAGCATGCCACATGCTAGTCTATTTCATGCCTTTGGTATTTATTTTGTGCCAATGAGAACCAGACATGTGCCAACCATTGATTGGGCCACATGTACACTCCTTGTTTTCGACACGTAGCACCGCTTTGGTTTGTAAGTATTGATAAGACTCTAGAAGTTCAGAGATTCAGCGTTCGGAGGAAATGGATTGTGAAGAAGGAAGATCTTCCAAAGCCCAAAGCAGTGAAGTGTCGAAGCTCCGAAGAGGCAGTTGTTCGAAAGATTCACCACTTCGACATTCAGAGGAAATGAGTGTTGGGATTTGGTGATAACTAATTACCAAGAATAGATTTGGATCCTATTATTCTGCATTGGCTACAACCAAATAGACCAAGTTAGAATATGGATAGGGATTGCATTTATTATTCAGTTTCTTGTAAATGTATATAAATACATGTAAGCCCGTAGAGGCAAAAACGACTGACTGTTAGACACTGAGTGTGTGAGAGACTTGCAAATCTGATGTAATCTCCATAATCTGAATAATAAGACAATCGATGCCTATGCTTGGTGGAAATAGCCCAACGTTTGGGTGAACCACATGAAATCCCTGTGTCTATTTCTTATGTGTGTGATTGTTATTTATCATTGAGAATTGTGTTTTCCGCATTGACAATTCTAACAAGTGGTATCAGAGCTAGTTGAAGGAGCGTCAAATTCTTGGAAGAGCCAAAAGTGAAATCTGTGTGAGGGTGAATAAATTTAAACATCCCCTCAGGTCTCTCCTCTCGAAGGTCGTGGGAAATTTAAACATCCCGGAAGGTCTCTCCTCTCGAAGGATGGATGCGTGGGAAGTGCGACGGTTTTTCAAAATTTCCACAGCTTGAATGCGTTAGGAAGGGCGGCGGCTCCCCGTAAAATTTTAATATTTCTGCATGCCAACCATACAGAGGGCCCTTTCAAGCACACACGCCACTCACATCGGGAGGTGTGGCGGCTCCCTTAAATCCAAAAATTACACGACGGCTCCAAAAACATTCGTATATTTTTTGGAGTTGAAAATATTTAAGGTATGACATACGGATGGAAGATGCTCCTTAAAAGGTAATTCTCTTGATTAATTAAAAGTGCCAAAGTCAAGTCACTTGGAGAGGTATAAGAGAAATTATTATATT
>JASDQU010099788.1:77163-89395 GCA_032191745.1 Picea mariana | reverse complement strand
TCTGGCAAAACCAATATAAATACAGGGCACCCGTTCTCATTTGACACATCTCAGCACTACAGTTCCCAGTTTGGTGCGCACATGTGAAGGAGAGCTACAGGTGCAGGTGCAACAGCAGCTAGTTTTCAGTATGAGTTTGGATTATCTCTTGGCTAGGGTTTGGAATATCTGATCAGCTATTGTTGGTGCGCTATCCTTGGAGGAAGATGCGCTACACCTTGTTTGGCTATCTAGCTTAGGGTTTGCTTCCGGAGTAATTCTCAGTCAAGGTTAAGGTGCTCGAAGGGTGGCTTAGGCATATGGTTGGGTGACGAGGGTATCGTCAATGGTAAAACGAGCACACTATCTTCTATATTCTAACAATTATCACTGAACATGCTTTGGTTAGTAACATTATTAGGAACTTATGGGCTAAATAGTAATTTATTAGAAAATCCATCATTTATTGGAGTCAGTTTAGAAGCAACATTAGCCAACATATCAACAACTATATTCTTAAATCATGGAATAGAAGTAATGTTAAAACTATTAAATTCATCAATTAACTTCCATACCTCAAGTTGGTAACTTTTCAAATGAGGCGATAAGTAGTGAATAAAATTTTGTACTGCCTCGTGATTATCTCTTAATCACCAAAAACTTTTAAGGATTTCACTTTAAAATTGATTTATTTTCTTATGTCTTGAATTAACGCCTCATACATTGCAATATTGTTGGCACAATCAAACTTAAGCCTATAGGAGATAAGGTGGTGCCTTTTCTATCGTGGATTAATCAAAATACAGTTAGATCCCGCACCTTCCTCTAATTTAGAACCATCAAAAAATAAAGTTCAAATGTTAGTATTCAAATTTGTTGAAAGACTAATTTGTACATTTACTATGGTATAATTGTCATTTTCATCAACACAAGTACAATGAAGGAGTTCGAACTATTACGGAAATTCCAAGGGTGATTCCTCTAATGTGTAATTTCCTACTTCAATTTCAAGAAAATAATTGCCCAAAATTGAATGTGTAAATTGTAATGGTTCATTAGCTCCTTCTAGTTCTATGACTATATACTTCACATGAGCCTCTCGATCAACACAAATTTKGTTTTTCTGTCCATTCCATGGTAACCATAGATGATACCAATCAATGATAAGCAAAAGACCATTTAGGAATATTAAGAACAATAATGTCTATAATCTCCTATACCTTTGGGTTAGAACCTACCCTTATTAAAACGTTTTAGGCTCCCCAATAACTTTAACCTCTAACATGTTTAGTTGGACAATTCAAGTTGTACACTTGGTTGGAGTAGCATTTATCTTGCTACACACCAAGAAAGACATTGCATTTAATGACGCTCTTGAATCAACCAAACAATCATGCACATTGTAGTTGAAAATTTCAAATGTCAACAAAAAGGGTGGGGTTTGAGACTTTGATTGATCATCATTCATAGAAGCTTTTTGTTTTGTCTTGGAGTTTGGTTTTACTAGAATAGGGTTGTGTTTTCACTGTCTTGTGAGGTATATGTTGAATTTTGGTATGCTCGTTTAACCATAGACAATGTTACACCATCGTCGCCCAACCATAGTCACTTACACGTGCCACCCCCGAGCACAATAACCTTTTCTTAGATAGATTCTGGCAAGTCCACTCTAGAAACAACAAATAAAACCTAGAACAATGACTAACTTAACCATAAATACCAACACATCTATGACAAAAACACATTACCAAGAAACGTACCTTTACCAAGAGAAGTGCAATAGAAAGAGATACCAAAAAGACTGAACAAGGAGAGACTTCACCACTGCAACTGCTACGTCACCTTCCTCAAACTTGCACCTCCTTTTGTGTCACTATTGTAGNTAACTAAGTGAGTGAGGGTGTGTGTCAAATGAGCTAGCGCATGTCTCTATTTATACTATCATGTCCGAGTGACTTTTCATGTGGGTCTGAATTCTCTTTCTTGAGCCTTATAATTATTTATTATTATTCTCCTTGGGCTGACTTCTCTTCTAGGGTACTTACACATTTATTTAATGGTTCTCTTGCTTCTGGAATCCTCTTCTCTAAGCACAAAGGTTGTCCCGGAGGTTAATACCTCCCGCATCTACCAAAAAATCAAAACTCCCTCTTAGCTAGGGAGGTATTATCCATGATGTTCTTCAAGTAATGGTGGAAATCACATACATCCATCTCACATGAAATGGGAAAGAATCACATGGTCTTGTAGACCAGTCTACAGGTAGAATCACCATAGCCACACAGGTTATCTCGTGATCAAACAGATCATGTCACAAGTATCACCATCATAGCCAAACAATCTCTATCATAGTCACACATAGACTATATGATGGTTATGCCACAATCATGCATCTGGGGCCTTATCAACATATGTAGTATCTCTCTAGTGGGAACAACCTCGTCATCCTTTCGAACCTTATGGGTCTCGAAATCCTTTCATACCTTATGTCATTACAAGAGTTCATCTAGCTCACACAGAACTAGGCAACTATCACATCTGTCCATCTCACACAAAACCTAGACAACTAGCCTTGAAGCTATCCCTTCTGGTTGGCACACCAGGCATCCAGTTCATAGTGACCAGGCATCTAAACAAAAGGATTAGGCGATATAGTGTGCACACGCTACCCATCTAGCCCAAGGATAGGAAACACCTCCAACCACACTCATGGTTGTCCCTCTATCTTGAAAAGATGGGAAACTGCTAGCCTCGAAGGCTCGACACACTGTTGACCCTGTACAAGGTCATGCTAACTGGTGCCACAGTTAGTAATGTGCTCGTGAATGACTACTTGTTGCTGCCACACTCTGCATACTACTTCCCCTGGAATCACATCTGTAACACATCACTCCCTCTTTCAAGGGAAGTCATTCTGGACCACGCCAAGCTTGTCCCTGAAATACTCAAACTTTATCTTCGAAAGAGGCTTGGTCAACACATCGACTATCTGCTTATCTGTAGAAACATACTCGAGCTTCATTGCTCCCTTTTGTACCATGTCTCAAATATAATGGTACTTGATCTCGATGTGCTTTGACTTGTCATGAAACACCAGATTCTCTAACAACTTTATGAAACTCTAGTTGTCACATAAGATACAAGTGACCTCCAAATTGAGATCAAACAACGCTGCAAGAGACTTCTGAATCCACACAAATTTACAACTAGCTGAACATGCTGCTATATATTTTGTCTCAACCGTACTGAGTGCCACACTAGTCTACTTCCTTCTAAGCTACGATATCATGGTTGATCCCAAACTGAAGCAACATCTTGATGTACTCTTCCGATCTGTGACACTATCGACGTAATCTGAATCAGCATAGCCTTGCAATATTATCTCATGTTCTGAAACATATCTGAGTCCATATTCAACTGTACCATTCAAGTACACCAATATGTGTTTTCCACCATCAAGTGAACACGTCTCAATTCAACCATATACTGACTCAATGTGTTCATTGCAAAACATATATCTGGATTTATGTTCATCAAATACATCAACGAACCAATCATCTGCCTATACACGGTGGCATCCACTGTCGCTAAAGATGTATCACTCAATAACTTCAGGTTTGTCATCATCGGTGTAGGCATGTCTTTAGAATCCATCATTTTGAATATCTTCAAGATTTCTATAGTATATTTTCCTTGGTTAAGGAAAAACCTCATCTAGTTTCTGCCATACCTCTAGACCTAAGAAATAATGCATCATACCCAGGTCTTTCATCTCGAACTATATAGCAAACTTCCTCTTACTCTTAGCGATGAGATTCTTGTCTCCTGTTAGAAACATGTCATCCACATATAGCAGTAATATCAATGGTCCACCATCCACAAATTTGTAGTAAAGGTTGGAATATGCTTTACTCTTGGTAAAGCCCAAGCTCATTAGAAAACTGTCAATTCTACCGTACCATGCCTAGGTTGCTTGCTTCAATCCATACAAGGATTTCTTCAACTTGCACACATGTGTCTACTTGTCATGTGTCTCAAAACCTTGTGGTTGCTCCACGTACACTTCCTCTTTTACTACACCATTCAGAAAAGTTGTCTAGTCCACATCCATCTGGTGTACCTTCCATTTCACTTCTACAACTATCACAAGTATAGCTCTAATCGAAGTGTATCTCGCCACATGAGAAAATGTCTCCTCATAACACATTCCTTCTTTTTAGGAGAAACCATGAGCCACAAATATTGCCTTATATTTCTCGATACTACCATCAACTCAATGCTTTGTCTTGTAGATCCATTTTGAACTCACCACTCTCTTCCCTTTTGGTCTTGGAAACACATCCCAAACATCATTCTTCATAATGTATTGGTACTCCTCAATCATGGCATCCTTCCATGCTTTCTTCTCTGTGGCCTCTTCATAATAGGTAGGATTTGCATCAATGATATCACTTAGCAATGCCATGTAGCTAGAATATGGTTGCGATTTCTTACTTTCTCTAAAAGTTCTATCTGGAGCACCATACTTTTCTACATCCTGAATAATCTCCCAAGCCCAAGATAGTCTTCTCTTATTTGTAATCATCTCTCGGGGTGGATCAGCAGGTCTTTGTGGTTCTACCATATCATGATCTTCTTGAACATACTATTATGGTACAATGTCATTACCTGCATATGTATCTGCAACTCTAGGAGCTTCAGGCTCCTCATCATGGACCTCATTTGTATGAGTCTACCTCGATCTATTAAAGGTTGCATCCTTAGTGAAGGTAACATCTCTTCTAGTATCAATCTTCCTATGACTAGGGATGTAGATTCTATATGCCTTCGATGTCTCACTATATCCAACAAATATACACTTCTTATCTAAAGGATCCAACTTTAATCTCTTATCCTTAGAAACATGCACGTATACTGGACAACCAAATATCTTTAGGTGGCTGACCTACGAATTTTCTCCTACAAACATTTCTTTTGGTGTCTTGTTCCCAAGTATACAGTGAGGACTTCTATTATGCAGATATACGGTGGTCCTAGCTGCTTCTGCCCATAGATGCATCGATAATTTTTTATCATGAACCATGGCTTTTACTACTTCCATTATCATCCAGTTCTTTCTTTCTACCACACCATTCTGCTGAGGATTGTAGGGAGTAGAGAGCTCCCTCTTAATCCCAACTTCTTTGCAGAATGCTTTGACTTCACCTGATGTGAATTCTCCTCCATTATTTGACCTTAAAATCTTTATCTTCTTTTCAGAAAGATTTTCTACAAGGGATTTGAATTCCTTGAACTTGTTGAATACTTCCCCTTTTGTTTTCAAGAAATAAATCGAAGTTTTACGTGAGAAATCATCAATAAATGAAACATAATATACATACCTGCTAAGTGAAGTGGTTGTCAATGGTCCACAAGAGTCTGAGTGCATGATGTCCAAAACTCCTTTGGCTTTGTTGTCACTGCTTAGAAACAGACTCTACATGTTCTTGCCTTGTGCACATCCCTTGCATATACCATCATGATTCACCCGAATATCTGACAAACGTGTCACCATATTTCTCATGATCAGTAATGCTTTGTAATGTATGTGAACAAGTCTTCTATGCCATAGCTCACTCAGATTTATTGTACTGTGAACTAATGTTGAATCTGAGTGTCCCTTTAATTTGTATAGACATCCTTTTTGAACACCAATCATAATAGCATCATCAATAGACTTTCCTCTTTGCCACATAAGAACTTCACCATAAATGAAGGCAACTCTGAATCTTTTCTCATCCAATGCTGAGATAAAAAGGAGATTCTTCTTCAAACTAGGTACATACAAAACATATTTCATCTTCGTATGCTTTCCAGAATCCAACATGTAGGAGGCTTCTCCTACCCCTTTAATGGGACACTGATAGTCATCATCGAGCTTCAGCTTATGAGGTGAATCCCTCTGAACCAATTTTGAAAGAGAATCCTTGTAATTGGTCATGTGCTTAGAAGCACCACTATCAATAAGCCATGTGTCACTTCCATGAGTGACTATGTTTGTAAGGGATGATGTCAATACATATTCTTCACTTGAATCATCTTATTTTGCTTTCTTCTAAACAAGTTCATCATTTTCTGCGGCATGAGCATGATGTCTTTTATACTTTCCTTTTTTTCTCTGATCTTTTGCGTGAGGACAGTTTCTAGCAATGTGTCCCATCTTCTGGAAAATGTAGCATTTGTAACTTGAATAATCCTTTTGAGTATTTTGAAACTTCAAGTGAGGATGATCCTCTTTTCTTCTCTTTCCTTTTCTTGTATGTGTTGCTAGTGCTTGATTTTCATCATTACCCAACTTTTCTTCTCTTGCTGCCAATCTAGCTTCTTCTTGAGTGCAGTCTTCCCATAGCCTACTGAACTTTGTTAGCTTTCTTTTTGAACAGATTCCCTGAATAAATGATTCCCAAGACTTTGGGAGACCATTAAATGTAGTCATTACTAGCTCAACTTCTTCAACTATGTCTCCAATGGCTTCAATTTTTTCTTTGATTTGAGATACCCTCGTGAAGTAGGATTGAGTGGTTTATGACCTCTGCATATTCACATTTTTTAGTCGTTTCCTCAATGTCATATTCTGGTTGATATGCTTTCTTTCATATCATTGGGATAAGGCATCAAATATTTTCTTTGGAGTCTTCAATGAAGATACATGAGGGATTAAGTGATCCTTGATAGAATCTGCAATGATCCTCTTTCCCTTAACCATATTCTTCTTGTACTTTGCTTTAGCCTCATCTCCCTCTGGCTTTGGAACTTCTTCTTAAATGAACCCTTCTAGGTAATTCTCTTCTAGAATGAGCATCACTCTATATTTACATGCTCAAAAGTTATCAACACCCTCAAGATTTTCATCAAGCTTAGTGCTAGAAGTCATTCTGCCCCAGGATCTAGAAATATGACAAAAATTGAAACTTTAAAGAAATGAGTTTTGGACTTACCAGATAGTGTGTTATGCCAATGCGACCTCCTTTCTTCAAGAATCTACTTCAACTCATCCTTTATATGTCAAACGCCTTGACCTAGGGTTTTATGAGGAAACCCTAATTTTTCAATTTCAGAATTTTGGAGATCTGATCCAGAGAAAAAATGCGCCCTCCTTAAGAGACCTTCTTGTTGGCTTTGTGAGTGCTCAACGGGCTTGAAAATAGGGGAAAATGACGATCTTCCTTCCAGTGGTTAGATTGTTATGAAGGAAACTATCTCTGATACCATGTTAAATTTTGGTATACTCGTTAAACCATAAACAATGTTACACCATCGTCACCCAACCATAGGCACTTTCACATCCCACCTTCGGGCACAATAACCTTTTCTTAGATAGATTCTATCAAGTCCACTCTAAAACCAACAAATAAACCCTAGCACAACGACTAGCTTAAATAGAAGTACCAACACAATTGTGGCAACAACACAGTACCAAGAGAAGCACATAAGAGAGAGATACCAGAAATACTGAGCAAGGAGAGACTTCACCACTGCAACTATTGTGTCACCTTCCTCAAACTTGTGCCTCCTTCTGCTTCACCACTGTAGCTGTTGCAATTGTTGCTCCTTAGACTTGCTCCCTAACTGAGTGAGTGAGAGTGTGTTTCAAATGAGCTAGCGCTTGCCTCTATTTATACTAGCCTATCCAAGTGACTTTTAATGTGGGGCCGACTTATCTTTATGGAGCCTTCTAATTCTTTATTATTATTCTCCTTAGACCAACTTCTCTTCTAGGGTATTTCCACATCTGTTTAATGGTTTTCTTGCTTCGAGAATATTCTTCTCTAAGCAAAAATGTTGTCCTCGAGGTTAATACCTCTCGCAGCTACCAAAACATAAAAAATATATCCAAATATTTCTTAAAAATTTGCAAAATAAGGTCTCTTTGTTGAGGAATATTGTAGATGTCAAAAATTGAAACATTTTCTTTTGTTTTCTTCATATCCTCAATCACATTGTAATCCATGGTCATCCAAGATATGTTTGTTATTGTTGTTTTCTTGGGTGAGGTAGGAAATACAATTTTCTTAGGATTTATGGTAGGTTGTGTTATCCATATGGATGTCGATGGCCTCCCTCCTATTCCAACTGGCTCATTTTGGTAGTTTTCCAGTTTGGCAATTTTTCCTGACTTCCAAGGTTGTTTTGAGGCCCTAAAAAGCGTTTTTAGGGCTCACCATAGTGCAACTATTAAATAAGATAGAATCTGATGGCAACATGTGTAGTCCTCAGATAGACCTTTCGAACGGGCTATTGTTCGCGTAAAACGGAGATAGTATGCAAAAGTTACGACTCTGGGAAGTTGATGTACTAACTTACCCCAACGGGGCCCACATGACTTTTGGTGCTTCATCTCCTAGGATTAGATTTTTGGATGTCTAGGGTTTTGGCATTCCTGTTTATTGTAAAAAGGATTGGAGAGCCTCATTATAACCATCTTCCCTCGAATGAGCGCAATCGTCACATCTCTTCTCAGAGATAAGCCACCACCATTTTAGCAAGCTTGTTTTCCCCTGCATTTTACAATTTCAACACATTTTCTTATTGAATAGAAACCGATTTTATTGTATCTTTGTTATTGTATCTCGGTTATCTTTGTGTTTTGGTTATCTAAGTGAACATGCCCCTTACTTCTTAGGCTGTAATCTCTTTGTATTGTTTAGCTAGCCTAGGTTTCTCCCACCATTTACTCATCATTGTCTTGAAGACCAAGTGACATGTATTGTAGAAACATCGTTTCTTATTCTTTTTCTTCTTCTTCTCCCATAACTTCCTCATTTTCAGCTTCTCGAAAGGGTATTTCAGTCTATTTTTGTTGATAAAGAAATTGATTTGCCACTAAATTCATTGAATGAAACCATTGTTGACATCGTTTTTTACAATTATGTGTATGATGATAAGTGCAATAATTGTCCATCCCTACATCCTCTAAGTTCAAGTTGAAATTTGCAGGTTTAGGTGGCTTTGGAGAAGTGATAGCTTTCCTATACAAAGGTCTAAAATTTCTTCGGTTAGAAGTGTTTTTTGTATAGTTCTTTTTTGAATCCACAATATCATTTGATAATTTATTAACCAAATATAAAACCCTCTTCGTGCCTATGGGGTCTTTTATCCTGAATCTCAGTAATTGTTTTGGAGGGTGGTTTGGGCAGAGAAATGAATTTCTTAGGAGTAGCTTTAGTTTTCTCATTTCCTGGATTTATTGCCAAACATAGCATCTCTTTTTCCCCATTTTTGGCTTCTTTAAAATTTTCAGCTAGAGTATTTTTACTATTTCTCTTAACAAACATGGAAACATATGCATGCAAAGAAAAACTATAATATTCAATTATTACTTCTTCAATCAGGGAAAAATATGTTGAGAATTTATTGAGAATGGTGGTGAAACATTGGTTAAAGTCTTTTGTTTGTTCTTTCTTATCCATCTTAATTTCCATTAGTTCTTTCAAGAGTGCAATTGGGGCAGATTATTCACCAAATTTACCAAAGAATGCTTTTTAAAAATAATTATAATTACCAATGGATCCTAGTGGCAAATTGAAATACAACGTGGATGTAACGTACTCGCGCTGCCAAGCCGGGGCATGCTACTTCAAAGAAACTGCTCTATTCAAGCTCTGATATAAAATTGTAGCGTCCCCAGCCATTCCAGGGCCGGGCCATGCCACCTTACAAAAAGACTCACTATAATTCGCGGAAAATACCATATTTAATAACTTGAAAACAACATCTACTTTCTTCTACAACACATATTTATGCAGAATTAACAGTAAAACATATATGCAACAACACGTGCAATTCTTATAAATATTAAGACATGTACATGATACACAACATAGAAATTAACATAGAAATGGTACTTATATTTTTATGAGAAGACCACCAACAACGTGCAGACCTTCCATGAACCTCCCAACCTTAGACCACACTGCTCATCACTCTCGGTAGTGGGTCACCCCTGAGCTGGGACTAAACTCCACCCGGGCAAGGGATTCCTAAGCTAGGTTGAGACTACAAGAAGTCGCACAATACATTAGGAAGGATTACCTCCCAAGAGACAACTTATGCCCACAACTCACAACCTCTCATTCCCCACATGCATGTCCCACCCCGGGAAGTATACACCTTCATTGTTCAACAGTCCATCGGCTGCTCCACTTCTCTTCTAGGGATTCAACAACAAGTCGTACATGAATTCTTAGAGATCTGTAGCTATTGTTGGGCTCCTTCCAGGAGAATTCACTTCCCCAACAACCTCTCCCACTTGAGGAGAGTTACTCATAGGCCTGACAACCTGCTTCTTCAATCCACGGGCTTGACAACCCGCCTCTTCAAACCCACAGATTTAACAACCTGCTTCTTCTATCCAACTCCTAAGTCAAACAGATAAGGGTGATGAAAGTTTTTATCACATATTCTTGCAAGGGGATGTTTTTCCTTTTGATTTGGCCCTTGGGTGACAAAATGAAAAAGAAGGGGGATTAAAAACCCACAAATGTGTGTCATCCAAAGTCAGGGCGCATTGTGCTAAGGCGTGCACATATCAGAGGGGAGATAGCGCTCGCTAAGCTCCGATTCAGGACTTCGGGGATCAAGAGATTCAGAAGTGGCTCACATCAGTGCACCCAAAGCCTGAAGTCATGAAGCGCTCAGAGGTGGAGCCCTGGGTCACAAGCATGAAGGGGCAATGAAGAAGGAGCTAGTGCCTGAGGCTCGAGATTTCAGAAGCACAAAAGAGGAAGGTCACGGGTTTCATAGGACCTGTAGTGTAGAGCTGCCAACAACACACAATAGCCCCGGGGAATTTAGCCTCCTCGCGATCCCGAGAAGAAGTGCGTGTAACTGAGCAGTTGATCCATTGTCTCACCCCCATAAATGGAAAACATGCAGAGAGCGTTCGTAAAAGAAAACTTTACATCAGAAGCTTCCTTATGGACAAATTTTCATGTAAAGCACATAACGACGTCTGACTCGCATCTGACATGAGGAGGCTTGCACAATCTAACAGAGCAGGCATCGGCTGAAAATGTTAATGCAGTAGTTCGAGCACACCTTTGTTGGGCGAATTTTTGAGTATATGTATGTAGTTTTGAGTTTTATTAGAGGTCGATGGTTGAGCTAAGTTCTTGTATTGTAACGTTTTAAGGAAGCTCTGGTTCTCCGGTTATGTAACTTGATTTGAGACTTCTTGTTTAATGAAAGTCAACTTATATTTCCATCTTATTTGCATCTGATACTGAATGTTCATGATTGAAGGATTCACATGGATTGTGGTGATTGTGTTGTAATGGATGTTTGATTGCAGTGCAGTTATAGCGTTTTCAGTTTCTTGAAACTTTGAATTCAAGAGGATCTTGCTTTCATAGTTTTTCCTCCTTAGGCTGTTGGAAGACCTGATGTCCAGAGCATAACTTTACATCTTCTCTTCAATTTCTTTCTCCTATTAACCCTTACTACAAATTACTGGCTGAAGTTGATCAAGACCTCATTTGCTTGTGAATATTGCCCCAGTTTTCTGAGTTAAAATGATATTCTCTTGAGTCTGCCTCATTTGACCTCTTTAAATCCATTAACCGTGACATATAACCTGATGGGTATTGGGCTTACCTCTGCCACAATCTGGAGGTGAATTCTGGTGCTAACATTTCTAGCACCGTTGCCAGGGACGAATTGAAGATTTTCCCTGGGGTTGAACGATAAAGCTTACTGGTTATGAAGGTGCATCATAACTTAGTACATCAAAGATTGCATCTGTGCACCTGGCGACTCCACTGAGGTGACTCCACTGTTTCAGTTGTGGCTACCTCTGGCTACACCTGAAGGTGACCCAGAGGGGATTATTACGACAGGGAAGGCTCTCTCAAGAAAATTTTTGTTGTTATCCCAGATTGAAAATCTCCCTGGGAAGAACCACATTGCAGAGATCCAGTTTTAGATGGTGAACTAAAGCTGGACACATTATTCTGACTCATTATCTTTCACCATGGTGACTCCACTGTGCAGAATCTGTTGGTGACTCAACTGAAGGGAGACAAATCAAAAGGCTATGGAGGCTATCCTGGCCAAGAGGTTTGCCCCCTTTGATTTCTCAACCATAGTTGGTTATCCACATCTAGTGCCAGCTATAAATGAATGGGATGACTATCTTCCGAGGTTCAAAGGCAATGAGCATGACCACCCAATGAGCATTTATTTAACTTTCATATATGCATTCTTGAGCATGATTTTG
>JASDQU010099788.1:26039-39259 GCA_032191745.1 Picea mariana | reverse complement strand
CTTTCACCATAAGGGGACCACTTTGGAGTTCATCCATATTTACTTCTTATCAACCATGAAAAAACAATAATGAGTCATATTTACATCAAACAATATTGGGTCCATTACCCAAACCTTTGTGCTACGGGGCTTTCTTCAAGGGTTGACATCAATGACAACCAACCTTAATCAACATCACCTTGCTACATGTGGACTTCGCTTGGTCCTTACAAGTCTTTGATTACCTAATTAACTAAATGTCGTTGGTACAACCTTGCGGAATTTTAAAGTCCCTAGGAAACTAGCATGTGGACATGTGGGTCCTTTACTATTCCTTTAACTCCCTAAATGTGATTTAATCTAAGAAAGCTTTGAAACTATCCTAGATTGTGAACATGTGGGCATGTATGGGCCTGTTACAAAACCTTTAAACTTCTCTATTGATTTAATCTAAGAAACTAGATTTCAACACTATCCTATCTTTGTAGCATGTGGGCATGTATGGACCTGTTACAATCTTAAGATGTGTTTTGAAAAATAAATTAAGAGGAGTCCCGAGGGGGCTATTGTCCTCTCCTAAAGATTTTTTGTTTTTAAGGGAGATGAAATTGTTCCACAACCTCTTTCTGATTCTCAAGATCGCTTTGAAGTGCGAGAGAAGAGCATACTCAACGATTGATATCCAATTTCTGGTCCTAATGCAAGTTTTATATGTGATGTAGAATGATTCCAACTTAACTTTAGTCAAGGTGATCCATCCATGTGGCAAAACGACAACAAAGAGGGAAAGTTATGATTTTAACCCCTAAGTGCCTATGTGTTTTGACTAATCCCTTTATATGGAGAGGGAATGTAAGTGTAGTGCATATTACAACATGCATGGAAATTTTAAGAAGGCTATGGGCCCTCCACAGATCACAAAAATCTTACAATGTGTATTTTTCTGCACAGGTGCACGGGTCTCAGAATAGACAAAGGCACTTTGAGTGCCAATGTGCGAACTAAAAGAGACTGATGGGCATAGGTGCACAGAAGGCGCTGATTAATACAATGATTTTGGCGCATGTGCACACGATGCGCGACTGTGGGCCGATAAACCCGCGCACTACTGTCACACGGCCATGAAGAAAATTCTGGATGAAATTTCTTCAACTCAGCTTTGAATTTGGCTTCCTGTAAGTCGGCTTGGGCTGGTTATGGTACCTGCAGGTTAAATAAACAAAAAGAATAGCTAAAATAACCCAAATGGGGTAGGAAATTGATACCTTTCCCCAGTGGAGTCACCAATCTGTTGCGTCTCTTTTGTCACTCAAGTGAGAAAATTAGAGATACTTACAAGCTTAGTTGGGTTAGCTAAGCAAGACAATAGTAAAGGAAAGGGTTAGAAGAATAAATCATGAAAGACTAAGCTAAGAATTAAACTAGGAATGGTAAAAACAATTAAACTATAGTGCATAAGGACATAAGAACAAGAAACAAACAAGACTCATGTCACCAATGTAAAGGATTGTATTAGTGAAAAGAAAACACCAAAGAGAAAGGGATACTTTGGGTCCCCTCTTCCCCCAAAGGAGGGCTCTTGAACCCCCAAGATTGAGCTCTTCTTACAACATGAAAACTTGAAAAAAATGGTGAAAGAATCCCAATCTAATTCACTCAAAAGGTGATGTGAATAGCTCAAATGGAATGGTGCTAATATGCTCTTGATGAGAAAAGAGGATTCCCCAAGAGAATAGCAACAACATAACCTTACAAATGAATTCCTTGAAATGTAGTGCACCCATGGCCTCTTTTTATAGCACAACTTTGAGGTATTATGCAACCAACTTTTAGTGTGAACAAGGGGCCATTTAGGGTACCCTTAGGTCTTTGACCAGCCACCCATCCGGATTCAACCGAGATTTGGATGTCAAATCGACTTGGAAGCTGAACTAGAAGTGGGTGGGAGGTCGACCAACATCATAAATGCGTCGTTCTAAGGTGTGTGCGACTTTTAGCGTCCACAATTGCGCATCGTGCGCATGTGCGCTTTTCCTGAATTTCTTGATGCCGCATGTGCCCGTGCTCCCTATATAGTCATAACACATCTTGATTTTATAACTGGTTGTATAGTATTGGACCTTTTGGGAATGCATTTTTGGTAATTTTGGTCCATGGGTGAACTAATAGCTATTTGGAGATGTTGGATTCATGTAACCATGTGCGGATGAGATTTCAGTGATAACACTAGTAGGTTGTATACCAATAGCATGTGTGCTAGTAGACGATGTACCAGTAGGTTGTGTACTAGGTTCCATAGTGATCCATTGCTCTTTGTCTACAAGAAGGTCCTCCATCTTGAGCTTCCATAGCTCAAAGTTTTTACCATTGAACTTCTCTATCTCAATTCTAAATGAACTCTCCATTCCTCTTTCTATACTCAAATCTCCATTGCAAAAGCTCCCACTAAACCCAGTTTTATCATAGACCCAAGATAAACTTGATCTATCAAGACCGAGCCAAATCCTCAACAACAAAGGCATCCCTCTGAAGCAAAAAACGAGCTCTGATACCACATGTAAGTTTTAAACCTGTGAAGTAAAGAAATGCATATAGATTCTTAAGCAAAACAAAATTTAATCAATGGCTCATACATAGATTACACAGAGATTTTATACTAGAAACCCTCAACTGGGAAAACCTTTCTTATATTCATTATATCGAATTTCACCATTCACCATACAATATATATACAATGTTTTTAGGTATTCCGTAGATACCAAAACCCTAATCCCTTAATCCAAGATTAATTTAGTAAACTTCTAAAAATAGCAAGAACCGCCCAAAATTTTTTTTGGAGGCGCTGCCCCGAACCCTATCAACCCCGGGCTACCGCATGTTACTGAAAATTACACATAACCAAAGGGAGAATACCTACACCCCCCTATAAAATCACCTAACACACATGACGCAAAGAACACTACTAGAGGGATCATCAGACGCAGTTGTTGAGCATGACATGCCCACACACATGCAAAGAATATAACATATACCCAACAAGTTTGTGGATCTCTGCCATGTATCCTCGCTACAACTAATGACTAAGATTTAATTAACAACTTCGTGAAAATTGTTATCTATTGGGTGCAAATTCTTTGAAGTTCTTCCTTCCCAAACCTTGCTTATCCATCACCACGTATTTGTCTTTCAGCCAATGGCTAGGATTCCTTCGAAGCTTCGAACTTTGACGATTTTCACCCTTCTACACTCCAAATCCTCTGAATCGCAAACTTCCGAAGGAACTCACGACTAACCACCACAAATCTCCTAGATCTGATGGTTTGGGACAATCATGCTTCCTCCCGAAGGGATATTGATCGTTAATTTGAAAAACTTTAAAGGGCTCCTCCATTTTGAATGTTTTTCCCTCTAACTTTTTGGAACTTGTCTTTCCTCCAAACCTTTAACTCTTTAGAGGGTTTTCTTCGACACTTAGTCGGATTTTGTATCTATGCACAAATTTCAATAGATATTCACACATACTTCTGCGAGCAACCTCTCGAGCTACTCCTCCTGAGCTTCTGAGTCAAAGATTTTGTCAATGCATGCCTTGTGGACAAAATGCACACTCTGCATATAAGTTCCAAGTTACCTCTTCTGAATTCTGAGTCGAACCAGACTCTGTCAACGAACTCCTTGCGGACAACATGCACTCCTTGCGTAAGCTCGTCGAAGAGAAACTAGTGAAACTTATCTAATGTTTTATAGATTCATACAGTTCACCATGAATTCACGCATTCAACAATGAAACTCATACATGCGTGAGAATACAAAGTAACATAGGACATAATGTAAATAGAAAGCCTAGTATTCATCCAAGCAACAACAACACCATGCATTTGGGTCAATACCTCTATGTTATATTCATTCAAATCTACATGAGCTATATCAACATTCAACAACTTCTAACTAAATTTCAACAACAACAATACTCAACTAATTTGCAGCTACCATCATATTTGGCTGCTCATTTGGGCATACAACACCTCTACTTATACCAGAGGGCTCATAGGGTTCCCTCCAATTACCTATCTTATTGAACTAAAATCTAACAACTACTTAAGCCCTATTACATTAAAATTTTGAGACAAATAGATAAGAATGAAAGCTCTAGATCTGTGTTGAAACCAACTATATTAAAGGAAAATTTGATCTCTCTCGATCTCACGTGATCGTTTAGCCTCCTTATATTAAAGATTTATTTAATTCGCAATCCATTCAAAAGGTTTACAGGATACGCTATCTTTTAAAATTCAAAAATAATTCAAAAGGCACACTTGGGTGCTGAGCTATCTCTCTAGATGCTCCTGCATCATACTCCTCCGGACAAAAAATCATGGACTCCTACACTGACTTTCCATCCTTATGAACATCAACTTCATTTACCCAACCGACATCTTCTATTGGGTGTCCTTTCCACTTTACCAAATACTCAAAATAAGTCTTTCTCCTAGTCTTCTTACTAATCCTCTGATCAATGATCTTCTCCATCTATGGATTTTCCGCTACAACCATCTACTTTTCCCACTGAATCTCTTTCTGATCTTCTAATTCTTTTGTGTCATCTTCCCTGTAAGGATACAAGTCTGAAATATTAAATATGGGTGATATACCCACATCCTCTGGCAACTCTATCTCATAAGCATTGACACCAATTTTCTTTAGTATCTTGCATGGTCCTATCTTCTTCATCTTCAGTTTGTTATATGTTCCTCTTGGGAACATTTCCTTCCTTAGATGTGCTAAAAAATGATCTCCTACTTCAAATTGAAGTTCTCTCATATGTTGGTCAACTCTGCGTTTATACTCTTTGCTACTGTTTTGCAACTGCTCCTTGATCTGATTATGAAGCTTCTGCATTTCTGCAACGAAGTCTTCTGCTCCAGCGCTTCTGAATTCACTCTGTTCCAGATCTCTCAATTCTGATACTCCTCTTGGCTTCATCCCATACACTATTTGGAATGGGATCCTTTCTGTACTTCTGTTTGGTGAGTCATTATATGAAAACTCTACTTCTGACATAATTTGATCCCACTGGCTATGATGTTCAGTGGCCAAACTTCTCAATAAATTTCCTAAGCTTCGATTTACCACCTTAGTCAGTCCATCCGTTTGAGGGTGATATATTGAACTAAAAGACAGTTTTTTCCACAGCTTCTTCCATAATGTTCTCCATAAATGACCAACAAATTTAGTGTCCCTATCTGAGATAATACTCTTCTTTGAAAAACAAATTTGCAATGTGTGTTTCATCACTATTCTTCTGGCATGGGATAAAGTGTGCCATCTTTGAGAATCTATCGATTACAACAAATATAAAATCACTTCCCCTTTGGGTTCTTAGCAATCCCAACACAAAATCCATGCTTATTGCATCCCAAGGCCTATCTGGAATAGGCAATGGCTGATATAATCCAGTGTTTTGTTTATTTCCTTTTGCATATTGGAAAATCTTACATTTGTTTACAAACTTCTTCACCTATGCTCTCATACTTGGGCAATAGTATGAACTGTTCAACTGTGTAAATGTCTTGTCATGGCCAAAATGTCTTGCTAGGCCTCCACTATGTTTTTCCTTCAACAATTTTTCTCTCATTGAACACTTTGGTATGCACAACTGACAACCTTTAAACAACAATCCATCTTGAATCATATACTTTATCCATTGACTTCTGTCTCTGAGAACAGGGTTCGCACATGCTTCATATGTCTCTTTAAAATCTGGATCATCACAATACATCTCCTTAAGGTGTTCAAACTCTAAGGTCTTCACTTGAAATTCTTGCAAAATCAGACATCTCCTGCTCAATGCATCAACAACTTTGTTATCATTACCAGAAATATGTTTAATGACAAAAGTGAAAATTTGCATAAACTCTATCCACTTAGCATGTCTTTGATTTAACTTCTTCTATCTGGTTATGAATTGTAAAGTCTGATTATCGCTATACAAAACAAATTCTTTTGGAACAAGGTAGTGCCTCCATTTCTTCAAGGTTTGAATTATTGCATAAAATTCCTTATCATATGTGGAGTACTTCTTCTTAGTGACATTCAGCTTCTCATTGAAATATGCAATAGGCCTATTATCTTGGCTCAAGACTGCTCCAATTGCAACTCCACTAGCATCACACCTTACTCGAAATGTCTTCCCGAAATTTGGCAAGACCATAATTGGTTGTTATGTTATCTTCTTGAAACTTTCCTCAGCCTCTTCTGTCCACTTAAAATACTTGTGCGTCTTCTTCACTGTATCCAATATTGGTGCAAAAATTCCATTGAAATTTCTAATGAACTTCCTATAGAAACCTGCTAATGCATGGAAGCTCCGCACCTCAAATATGCTTCTTGGCAATGACCATTCTTTGATTGCTCTCACCTTTTCTGGATCGATCTTCAATTCATTTGAAGAGATCACAAAACCCAATTAAATGAGTCATGTCTTCATAAAAGAGGACTTCTTCATATTTATCAACAACTTCTCCTACTACAATCTTCTCATCACTAATGTCAGATGTCTCAAATACTCTTCTTCAGTTTTACTGAAGACCAATATATAATCCAGATATACAATCACAAACTTACCAATGAAATCTTTCAATACCTCATTCATCAATCTCATAAAAGTACTTGGGGAATTTGTCAAGCTAAATGGCATAACAAGCCACTCATACAACCCTTCATTTGTCTTGAAGGTTGTTTTCCACTCATCACCTTCTCTCATCCTTACCTGGTGATATCCACTTTTCAAATCTATCTTTGAAAAAAAAATTGCTCCACTTAAACAATCCATTAAGTCATACATCCTTGGCAAAGGAAATATGTACCTGATGGCTATCTTGTTTATGGATCTTGAGTCTGTACACATTCTCCATCCTCCATCCTTCTTCAGACTCAACGCAGTTGGTACTGCACATGGACTCAAGCTTTCTCTGACCAAATCCTTGTCTAATAAATCCTAGACTTGTCTCTTGAGGTGTCAATTTGTATGTTGCTTTGTTCAGAAGACTTGCTCCTGGTATTAGATCAATGTGATGGATGATACTTCTGATGGGTGGTAATGAATTAGGTAACTCATCCACTACTATATCAACAAAATTCTCTAACAACTTCTGAACTTCCTCAGGCAAATCATCCATAGAAGTACTTGTAAGGACAACTCTGGGTTTCCTCACCACAACAAATTGCATCTCTTGTTCCTTCTTAACTTCACTCAAGAGTTCCTTCCCACTCATGAGAAGTATTCTTGTGTTGGCTTCTTCCTTTAATTTCTTCTCCTCTATTGGCAATAACATGTGTGTCCTACCATTCTTCTCCAAAGTATAGTATTTTTTCTCCCATAATGAATGAAATTCATGTCAAACTGCCATGGTCTCCCAAAACAAACATGGCATACATCCATGGGAATCACATCACACATAATCTCATCTCTATATCCTCCTATTTTAAATTCAATGAGGCATTGTTTAGTTACCATTACCTGGTGTCCTTTCTGCAACCATGAGACTTTATATGGATTCAAATATGCAGTTTCCTCGAACTCCAATTTCTCCACCATCTATGTGGATACTAAATTATCAGTGCTTCCACTTTATTTTTACCACTTTGTATACCCTATCTTTAGTCTTGCAAGTAGTCCTAAATAAATTGTTCCTCTGCACTAGATTTTAAACCTTTGGCTCTGGTTTCAAGAGAACCTTCTTCAACATCAGGGATTTTCCATCTTCTACACTTTTTGCTTCAACATTCATCTTCTGTGCTTCCGAAATGTGAGATTCACCTCCTTCTTTCTTTTTATCAGGACATTCCCAAGACATGTGTCCTTTCTTTCCACATGCATAACACCTTACCTCTCCTCCTCTGCCTCTTCCTCTTCCTCGAGGAAAATAATTTCTTCCACCACTCTATCTCCCTCGGGAACTTCCTCCTCTTTTTGAGTGACTATGTAGTTTTTCAGTCTCACCCTTGGGATTTTGTGCCTTGTCCTGGACAATTCTCTTACCTTTGTTTGGAATTCTTCCTCTACTTCGTTGGCTCTATTTTGTGGCCAACTTCTCTTATGCTTCAGTGCAATCTGATAAGCCTCCTCTACTATCCTGACTGTCATCATGCTGATATCATCTTGGGTATCATATCTCATGCCATTTATATACCTAGAAACTTTTTCATCATCTTTCTCCCTCTGTCTAGTCCTGATGTTCAACTTGTAAAACTCCTCTGTGTACTCTTTCATTATTAACCCCTTATGCCTCAGGTTTTTCAACTTCCTGAACAAATTTATCTGATAGTCCTTGGGTATGAACTTAGCCTTCAACTTGGCTACCATTTTGTCCCAATTCTTGATCTTTTGCTTACCTTTTCTTCATCTATCATCTTACAGTTCATCCCACCACAATGTTGCATGTCCTTTTAACCCGGTGACAACATGCCTCACCTTCTTTTTCTCATCGATGTCTTCATAGTTGAAATACTTATCCATGGATCTTATCCAATCCAACAGTTCATCAACATCCAAATTTCCTTCATACATCGGGATGTCTATCTTTGCTCGAGCTCCCAATTTGACAATCACTTTCAACAAGCATTCCTTGGCAACATCTTCCCCTGCATCTTTTTCAACTTTTGCTTCTTCGCTTTCTGCATCACTAAAGTCTCCAACATCAGGCGCTCTCCTTTGCGTTGTCTCCATTGCATCCAACCTTGCGTGAATTTCTCTCATTTCTCTTTCTACATCTTGATTTGCTACATGTGGATCTGCACATCTTCTAGGCGACATTGTGTTGACCTTTTCTCCACTCACACAGAGTACAATGTGAGCTCTTTAGGCTCCGATACCACTTGATGTAGACCCCCCCTTCTTTCCTTGGGGCTGCTCAACCTCCTGATCAAGGATCGTTAAGCACTTGAGCTTGATTATCTCCTCGAGACCTTGCTGGCCCCAAATTGAATTAACACAGGCCCTTTTATCCCCTTAGGCATAGGTTGTATGATACCCACAAACCCCTTTCCTTAGCACTTTTGAAATTTTAAAATTTCGGGCACTAGCTCTTTTCTGCTAGCCCTTCTCCACAAGTGACCTCGGATATGATCTGTGGCTTAATCTCCTGGGTGCTTTGTAACTTCAGGCTTCAACATGTTCGGACACACCTACCTCCCTTTTCCTTGAAGTACTTTTCCCCCGAAGTTTATGGATATCTGCCACGTATCCTCCCTACAACTAACAACTAAGATTTAATGCACCACTTCCCGAATTCACGAAAATTGTTATATGCTAGGCGTAAATTATCTGAAGTTCTTCCTTCCCAAACCTTGCTTATCCGTCACCACGTATCTGTCTTCCAACCAACGACTAGGATCCCTTTGCAGCTTCAAAATTCGACGATTTTCACCCTTCTACACTCCAAACCCTCTAAATCGCAAACTTCTGAAGGAACTCATGGCTAACCACTGTGCAACTCTCCTAGATCTGATGGTCTGGGACAATCCCACTTCCTCCTGAAGGGATCTTGATCCTTAATTTGAAAAACCTTAAAGGGATCCTCCCTTTTGAAGATTTCTCCTGCTAACTTTTTGAAACTTGTGTTTCCTCCAAACCTTTAACTCTTTAGAGGGTTTTCTTCGACACTTAGTTAGATTTTGTATCTATGCAAACCTTGCAACATATCTTCACACATACTTCTATGAGCAACCTCTTGAGCTACTCCTCTTGAGCTTCTGAGTCAAAGGTTCTGTCGACACACGCCTTGCGGATGAAATGCACACTCTGCATATAAGCTCCAAGTTACCTCTTCTGAATTCTGATTCGAACCAGACTCTGTCAACACACTCCTTACGAACAACACACACTTGTTGCGTAAACTCATGGAAGAGAAACTAGTGAAACTTATCTAATGTTTTACATATTCATACAGTTCACCATGAATTCATGCATTCAACAATGAAACTCATACATGCGTGAGAATACAAAGTAGCAGAGGACAAAATGTAAATAGAAAGCCTACTATTCATCCAAGCAACAACAACACCACACATTTGGGTCAATACCTCTCTATTATATTCATTCAAATCTACATGAGCTATATCAACATTCAACAACTTCTAACCAAATTTCAACAACAACAATACTCAACTAATTTGCAACTACCATCATATTCAACCGCTCATTTGGGCATACAACACCTCTACTTATACCAGAGGGCTCATAGGGTTCACTCTAATTACTTATCTTATCGAACTAAAATATAACAACTATTTAATCCCTGTTACATTAAAATTTTGAGACAAACAGATAAGAGCGAAAGCTCCAGATTTGTGTTGAAACCAACCATATTAAAGGAAAATCCGATCTCTCCCGATATCACATGATCGTTCAGCCTCCGAATATTAAATATATATTTAATTCACAATCCATTCAAAAGGTTTACAGGATACACTAGCTTTTAAAATTCAAAAATAATTCAAAAGGCGCTAAGCTATCTCTCCAAGTGCACTTTGTTGACAATTCTCTTGCATCATAAAGGCCTTCCTCCTTTGGTTGAGGTTGATTTTTCTTCTTACCTTTATTTTATTTGCATATTTTGTTGTCATATCCTCTTCCACGCACTTTCCTCTCTGTGATTTAGTAGGTCTACGTCGTCCACGTCCTCTTTCCATGGTATCCTCTGGATCCTGTTACACAACAATGACAATCATTTTTAATACACCAATCAAATCCATTATCATCTAATAAGTTAGGTAAAATAAGGCCACAAGTCAAAATTATCTTGGGATCAAACACCACATTATGTAGTTGGGACCTTCAAACATTCATTCAATCACGTTCACCACTCCCTACCTTGCTCACTAAGTTTAGTCTACACGACTTGTATTCCTCTACTAGTTTCCTTCATTTCGAAATTTCATCACATGATATAGAAAATATGCCATAACTTCCATGACATACACATAATTTCACCTAAGAAGAAGGTTGAAGTCAATAGGTGTGATAAAAATTGCTACATCTACTAAGAAAATCTTATCACCTAATTGAATGGGAAGATTAGGTACAATTCCTATTGACTCACATGGTCGATCATCAAAGGTTTGAAAATAGGGTATCATTGTAACATGGATGGGAGACCCCAAGCACTACCAAACAACCATCATAATATATGGATAGAATCTCTCATTAACTATACATTGATGAACACCGATACCAATGCCAATACCTTACCACACCAATACCAATACCAATACCATACCATACCATATCATACCAATACCAATACCATACCATACCAATACCAATGCCAATACCATACCATTGCATACCAATACCAATACCATACCATTGCATACCAATACCAATACCATACCATTGCATACCAATACCAATACCAATACCATACCATACCAATACCATTTCCAATACCAATACCATTTCCAATACCAATACCAATACCATTGCATTGCCAATACCAATATGCATTACCAATACCAATACAAATACCAATATGCATTGCCAATACCCTTATGCATTGTCAATACCAATACCAATACCATTGCATACCAATACCAATACCATTGCATACCAATACCAATACCATTGCATACCATTGCATACCAATACCATGCTATTGCATACCAATAACAATACCAATACCAATACCATACCATTTCATACCAATTCCAATACCATTGCATACCAATACCAATACCATTGCATACCAATACCATACCATACCATACCGATACCGATATCAATACCATACCATACCAATACCCATACCGATACCGATATCAATACCATACCATACCAATACCCATACTGATACCATACCATACCATACCATACCATACCATACCAATACCCATACCAATACCAATACCAATACCATACCATAATTTCACCTAAAAAGAAGGTTGAAGTCAATAGGGGTGATAAAAATTGCTACATCTACTAATACAATCTTATCACCTAATTGAATGGGAAGATTAGGTACAATTCCTATTCACTCACATGGTCGATCATCAAAGGTTTGCAAATAGGGTGTCATTGTAACATGGATGGGAGACCCCAAGCACTACCAAACAACCATAATAATATAGGGATAAACTCTCTCATTAACTATACATTGATGAGCACAAAGGTTCTTAACAATGACCCCAATTAGAAAGGGTTGGAGGAAGGAAAACATGGTGACAAAAGGTTGTCCAAGTTGAAGGTCACGGTCTTAGAATTTCAAGTGGGTATACTTCTAGTCACCTTAGAGTGTGTAGGTATAGTAGGAAATGGTCCATTAGAGAGCATCTTCACATTAGGGTAGAGCCTAATCTTATATGCCAGTTCAAGTATACATTTTTTCTAAGCCAACCATGGAAAACTGAATGATGCAAAGGTACCAAAATATCAATATCTAGTTCAAATCCATGCATCTTGAAACAACAATTCAAAAATCTTATTAGATTTATCAAGAGTAATTAAAATCATGGAAGTGTTTGTATCCTCAAAATATTAGACAACATTCCATGTGGTTGAAAAATCAATGATCATAAGAGTGGTCCAAGGTATCATTGTCAAGTGTGATATGTGGTGCTAGTAGGCAAGAATCAAATATATTTCTAGAGGAGATGGAGTCTAAGGGTATGCTAGTGGAGTAGGTAGCTTAGGTAGGAAGTCAATAGGAGAACTAAAGTGGAGGTTATCCCAAGGACCATCAAAACAAGGTATAGCATCAAATATTTTTTCATCATCATCAAAATTCATGGTTAATGAGGCAAGAGCACTTTCACACATGGGAAAAGAGAGTGGATTGGTGCCTCTCAAGTGTGAAGCTACAATATCAATATGCAAGTCTAAGTCGTTCAAAGGATCCAAAGAATCATACTCTATCAGAGTGGAGGTTGTGAAAATGGTGGTAGTGGTCACATAAGGAATTTGTGATTTAGGTCATGATCTAACCAAACAATAGGGATAGATTGTGAATGAGCTATTAAAGGTGAGACATTGTCTTGAGTAACATGTAGTTGAGAACTACAACATGTGAGTTGTTCAATGGTGATAATGCATCCTTCATGTGGAAAATTCATCACTTGATAGAGAAAATATGCCATAACTTATGTGGTGTACACATAATTGCACCTAGGAAGAAGGTTGAAGTCAATAGGGGTGATTAAAATTGCTACATCTACTAAGACAATATTATCACCTAATTGAATGGGAA
>JASDQU010099788.1:6937-17598 GCA_032191745.1 Picea mariana | reverse complement strand
CATACCATACCATTGCACACCATACCATACAATGCATACCATGCCATACCATACCATACCATACCATTGCCAATGCATACCATACAATGGCAAGGCAATGCATATCATACCATGCATAACACAAATGGTATACCATACGATACAAGGCAATGGTATGGTATGCCATACCATACCATACCAATGCCATACCAATGCATACCATACCATACCAATGCATACCATTGCCACTGCATACCATACAATGGCAAGGCAATGCATACCATTGACATTGCCTTTGCATACCATTGCCAATGCATACCATCACCAATGTATACCACATCATACCATACCATACCATTGCCAATGCACACCATACAATGCCAAGGCAATGCATATCATACCATGCATAACACGAATGGTATGTCATACCATACAAGGAAATGGTATACCATACAAGCCAGTGCATACCATAACATTGACATTGCCATTGCCTTTGCATACCATAACATACCATACCATTGCCAATGCATACCATACAATGGCAAGGCAATGCATACCATACTATACCATTTCCAATGCATACCATATAATGGCAAGGCAATGCATACCATACCATGCATAAAACGAATGCATACCATACCATACAAGGCAATGGTATGGTATGCCATACCATACCATATCAATGCCAATGCATACCATACAATGGCAAGACAATGCATATTATACAACAACAAGGCAATGCATACTTGCCAATGCATAAAGTTGCAATTGCCTTTGCATACCATTTCCAATGTATCCAATACTATACCATACCATACAATGCATACAATAACATACAATGCATACCATTGCCAATACAAACCATTTCCATTGCCTTTGCATACCATTGCCATTGCATACCATACCATAAAATGTATACCATGCCATACCATATCATTGCCAATGCATACCATACAATGGCAAGGCAATGCATATCATACCATGCATAACACAAATGGTATACCATACAATACAAGGAAATGGTATGGTATGCCATACCATATCATACCATACCAATGCATACCATACCATACCAAGGCAATGCATATCATTGTCATTGCCTTTGCATACCATTGCCATTGCCTTTGCATACCATTTCCAATGGGAAGGAAATGCATACCATACCATGCATAACACGAATGATATAGCATACCATAAAAGGCAATGGTATGGTATGCCATACCATACCATACCAATGCAATGCAATGCATACCATACAATGGAAAGGCAATGCATACCATACAATGGCAAGGCAATGCATACCATTGCCAATGCATAAATTTGTCAATGCATACCATACAATGGGAAGGAAATGCATAAAGTTGCCAATGCATACCATACAATGGCAAGGAAATGCATACCATACAATGGGAAGGCAATGCATAAAGTTGCCAATGCATACCATACAATGGAAAGGCAATGCATAAAGTTGCAAATGCATACCATTGCCAATGTATATCATACAATACCATACCATACAATGCATACCATACCATACCATACCATTGCCAATGCATACCATACAATGTCAAGGCAATGCATACCATACCAGGCATAACATGAATGGTATACCATACCATACAAGGCAATGGTATGGTATGCCATACCATACAATCCCAATGTCAATGTATACCATTGCCATTGTCAATGCATATTTCCATTGTCAATGCATACCATTGCCAATGAATATGATACAATGACAAGACAATGCATACCATTGCCATTGCCTTTGCATATGAATGTATACCATACCATACAATGCATACCATGCCATACCATACCATACCATTGCCAATGCATAAAGTTGCCAATGCATACCATTGCCATTGCATTTGCATACCATACCATACCATACCATACGAATGCATACCATACTATACAATGCATACCATGCCATACCATTGCTAATGCATACCATACAATGGCAAGGCAATGCATACCATACCATGCATGACATGATTGGTATACCATAAGATACAAGGAAATGGTATGGTATGCCATACCATACCATACGAATGCATACCATTTCCAATACATAACATACAATGACAAGGAAATGCATACCATACAATGGTAAGGCAATGCATACCATTGTCATCGTCTTTGCATAACATACCATACAAGGCAATGGTATGGTATGCCATACCATACCATACCAATGCCAATGCATAAAGTTTCCAATGCATACCATTGCCATTGCCTTTGCATACCATTTCCAATGCATACTATACCATACCATACCATTTCCAATGCATACCATACAATGACAAGGCAATGCATACCATACCATGAATAACATGAATGATATACCATACCATACAAAGAAATGGTATACCATATCATACCCATGCCAATGCATACCATACCATGCATAACACGAATGATATACCATACCATACAAAGCAATGGTATACCATATCATACCCATGCCAATGCATACCATACCATACCATACCAATTCCAATGCATACCATACAATGGCAAGGAAATGCATATCATTGCCAATGCATACCATAGCCATTGTCTTTGCATACCATTTCCAATGCATACCATACCATACCATACCATTGCATATCATACCATACCATACCATTGCCAATGCATACCATACAATGGAAAGGAAATGCATATCATACCATGCATAACACGAATGGTATACCATATGATACAAGGCAATGGTATGGTATGCCATACCACACCACACCATACCATACCATACCAATGCATACCATATAATGGCAAGGCAATGCATACCATTGCAAATGCATAAAGTTGCCAATGCATACCATTGCCATTGCCTTTGCATACCATTTCCAATGTATACCATACCATACTAAGGGCCTTATTGATATTTCTTCATCATGCATATATGTTATTGTTGTTATCTAAATTGAGCGCCTAGGGCTGTTAATGTTACTACCCATTTTTCTAATGGTTGTAGCACAACTACCATGTGTAACAACATTTCATCCCTACAAGATGGTTTCCTAGTTCCTTGATAGACGTTGCAAGATTGAGCATATCCTAAGTATTTCATGATGGCTCTCCCATAAAATTCTAATTATTTCATGATCCATGATGCAACATCTAAGGATGACATATACCCTAAGCTTGTACAAATGACCTATTTATCTAATAGTTGGTCACACAAAAGACCAATTGTTGCTTCTATGTTGTCAAGTACCCTTGTGGCACAACACCTATGGTGAGAAAAATAATTATGTCATTCAAATAATTTGGTACTATGTCATGTCACCAAACATGTGCTATGTCACATGTTCTCAAAGTTGAGACCCTGTGAGATAAACCCATTGCATTATATCTTGACTACCAAGTACATTTGGCAGGAAGTGTAGACTTGGTGCAATATCAACACCATCAACATACACATAGATGACTTATTCCTCTTTCTAAAGAAGAAGAAAAGTGAAGACAATGATGAATTCCAAAGGGTTCTCATCATGGTCCATGACCCACTACTCCTCCTAACCTTTATTTCACAAAATAAACACAAAGACCTAATAGAAGGAAACTCACCAAGTCATGCAATTGGGGCGGGCTCATTATATATAGCCATGATGCCCACCATGATGACATTCCAAATGCCTAATATCATCATAGTGCAAAAACTGAGTTGGACAGGGGATGAAGTGGTATAGGGACCCCTCCCCAAGAAGCTATAGACCATTCCATCACCAATTTTTCCCCACCCATGCATAGAATCACACGCGATTTCCTCAACAAACACAAAGAGTTTCACCTCAACTTTACCTATAACGTGCGACCATAAACTTGTTAGAAAAACAGGATTGTGGAGCAATAAAATAAAAACAAATGCGGAAATAAAACACAAAATATAGACAATACAATAGAGACACAGATATACGTGGTTCACCCAGTGTGGTCTACATCCACCAGAGAAATTGCCAAGTCCTTCCTTTTTATTATCCAACAAATGAAGGGATATAACCTACAACACACCTGCTATAACTTCCTCTTCTTTCTCTCACAGTCTCCTCTCTCAGAATACAAAATTCACAATGATGCATAGCCGCAATACATTTCTCTCATAAAGAGGGTTGTCTTCTAGGAAAAAAAACCCTAACATAACTTCTACCGTTATAACTGTGGCCTTATAATGAATGGTCTAGATTTACTAAGAAATTACAATATACATTTACAAGGCAATTTTTCCTTCAGGGGCTTCGCCCCCAAACCCCCATCGAGGGCCCGCCTGCCCCTAGACCCACCAGCCAAGGGGATGATCCCCCCAAATCCCACAGGGGGGGAAAGCACCCCCCCCCTACAATCCCCTCATGTAGAGGGGTGTACAATATTATGGGGTGTACAGTCTTCATGGGGTATTAACACAGCTGAAAACAAAGACCTATGAAATAGGAAGATAATCAGGCTCCACAACCAACAATCTCCCAATTGGAGACTGACCACAACAACTCCATTGTTGTTGTACCTGCTAGAATATACTCCACCTTGGACCTGGAAAATTTCTCATCTTCACCTTCATGCTTGAAGACCAACTAAAACCGAGCAGGAACTCCATTTCTCCCTGGTTACTCCCTTTGTTAACATGTCTGCGGGATTCTGGCTAGTGTGTATCTTTTCCAAATTTGAAAGTTCATCTTCCAAGACAGATCGTATGAAATGGTACTTGAGCTGTATATGCTTATTCTTCGAATGGAAGGCCGAGTTCTTTGCAAGATGAATGACACTCTTGTTGTCACAGTACAACCTGCTATTCTCTTACTTCTTTCCCAATTCCTCCATAAACCTTTGTAACCAAATCATCTCTTTAATAGCCTTTGTAACAACAACATACTTTTCCTTTCTTGTTGAAAGTGCAACAACCTTTTGCAGTTTCAAAATCCAACTTATTGATGTTCCACCTACAGTAAAAACATACCCTGTGGTGCTCCTTCTGCTATCTTTATCACCTGCCATATATGAATCAACATATCCTTGTAGAACAGTGTCTGAACCTCCAAAACATAATGCATGAGTAGTAGTACCTTTCAAATACATGAGAATCCACTTTACCACTTCCCAATGTTCTTTACCTGGATTGTTCATATACCTACTCACAACTCCCACTGTATGTGCAATATCTGGTCTTGTGAAAACCATCACATACATCAAGTTTCCAACTGATGATGAATAAGAGACCCTGGAAATGTATTCTATCTCCTCCTATGTCTTGGGACACATTTCTTTGGTTAATTTGAAATGGCTGTCCAGAGGTGTACTAACTGGTTTTTCATTCTGCATTCTAAACCTCTCCAACACCTTCTCTATGTACTCACCCTGAGACAATGCCAAATTGCAATTTTTCCTATCTCTTGTTATTCTCATACCAAGGATTTTCTTTGCAACACCCAAATCCTTCATCGCAAATGAATTAGCTAATTTCTTCTTGAGCACATTTATATTCTACATATTATACCCTGCAACAAGCATGCCATCTACATACAATAACAATATAATATAGCTTCAATTTTCTAGATTTTTAAATTAACATAGTGATCATAATGACATCTACTATAACCTTGTTCTCTCATAAACCTGTCAAACTTCAAATACCACTACCTTGGAGCTTGCGTTAGGCCATACAAGCTCTTCTTCAACCTGCATACCAAATATTCCTTCCCTTTGACCTCATACCCCTGTGGTTGCTACATATAAATCTCTTCTCCAAATCCCCATGGAGAAAAGCTGTTTTTACATCTAACTGTTCAAGATGTAAATATTTTACTTCCATAAGACTTAAAATAGTCCTAATTGAAGTCATTTTAACAACAGGAGAAAATATTTCATCAAAATCTATACCTTTCCTTTGTGCAAACCCCTTTACAACAAGTCTAGCCTTGTACCACTTTTTGCCTCCATCTTCTTCCTTCACCTTGTAAACCCATTTATTCTGCAATTCTCTTTTTCCCGCAGGCAAGTGAACCAAATCCAAACTCTGGTTATTTACCAGGGAATCCATTTCCTTTTTCATGCCTTGCTCCCACTTATTTTTAGTGTCTACCTACATTGCCTCTTCATAACATTCTAGTTCACCAGAATGAGTCAACAATAAATAATACAATGAAGGAGAGTATCATTCAGTGGGTCTACTTAACTTGGTATATATTCTAACAACACTTGCAGGAGTTTGAGGTACGTGTTGTTCCTGTTGTACATTTTGATTTTCTGGTACCTTTGGAATTTCTTTTTCAGTGATCTCATCAAGAGCTGTGTATTCTGGTTTTTCTTTTTCTTGTTTCTTTCCCTGCAACCGATCTTTGTACATGACCTTCTCATTGAATATGACATCTCTACTTCTAATGATTTTGTGATTTTCATAATCCCATAAGCGATAACCAAAATCATTAACACCGTATCCAATAAAGGTACACTTATTGGATTTTTCCTCAAGCTTTGTTCTATTTTCTTTATCAACATAGGCAAATGCTTCATAACTGAAAGTCTTCAAAAAAATAGTTTACCTTTTTACCTGCCCATGCCTCCTCTGGAATTCCACCATCCAAAGAGCTTGAAGGTCCTCTGTTTATTAAGTAAATAGCAGTATCTACAACATCTTCCCAGAACTATAAGGGAAAACCAACATGCAATCTCATACTCCTTGCACACTCCATGATTGTCTTGTTCATCTTTTCTAACACACCATTTTCTTGTGGTGTTCCTGGAACTGTCTTCTCTCCACGAATCCCATGGTATGAACAATAATCATCAAAATCCTTGCTGCAATATTCACCTCTGTTATCTGATTTGAGACACTTCAACCTTTTTCCTGTCTAATTCTTAACCAAAGCTTTCCATTTCTTAAAAGAATAAAAAACATTAGATTTTTGTTGAATGCAATAAACCCAAGTTTTTCTAGTTGCATCATCAATAAAAGTAACATAATAACGAGAGCCACCAAGAGACGATACATGAACTGGTCCCCATACATATGTATGCACAAGCTCCAACCTTTCACTCTTCTTTTCTTTTCTCACTCTGAGAAATCTGACTCTCTTTTGTTTTCCATAAACACAATGCTCACAGAAATCCAAATCAATTTGTTTAAGATATGGCAACAAATTTCTTTTGTGAAGTATATGCATCCCCTTCTCACTCATGTGTCCAAGCCTATGATGCCACAATGTTGTATCCACTCCTATAGAAGCTAAAGAGATAGAAGAGTCAGTATTACCAATACATAGATACAATGTACCTACCTTCTCTTCTTTTGATATCATCAGTGATCCTTTGGTGACCTTACACACTTTATCTGTAAATATGGATATACAACCTTCACTTTCCAACTGCCCTGTTGAAATTAGATTTTTCCTTAGATCTGGAACATATCTTACCTATTTCAACAACCATTGGCTTCCATTCCTTTGCTTTATTTTTACCTTTCCCATTCCAACAATTTTGCATGGTGCATCATCACCCAAATGAACCTCTCCAAAATCACCTTGAACATAATCTAGAAAATGTTTCCTATGGGGTGTGGCATGAAATGAAGCCCCTGAATCTACTACCTAAGACTAAAAAATATTATCTACATAAAGAATCAAATCATCTTATAACACATCCCTTGTTACACTTGCTTCCTGATTTTTCTCCTGTTGTCCATCACTTTGTTTCTTTGGAGCTCTGCAGTCTTTCTTCAGATGTCCTTTCTTCCCACAATTCCAACACTCTATCTTTCCCAATCTATATTTGGATCTACCTTTCCTAGAATTCCCACGGTTCCCTAAGCCCTTTCCTCTATCCTTTTGTCTTCTCTTGTTCTCCATGTTTAACACATTACCTAACGTCTCACTTGTGCTTTTCCTCGCTAAGGATAACACCAACAACATCATCAAATTTTAAAGTGTTTGAACCAGAGACAGAGTTAATTACAACCATAAACAAGCCATTCCAACTGTCTGGCAATGAGCACAACATTACAAGAGCCCTGACCTCATCATCAAAGTCCACTTTTACAGAACTTAGCTGATCAGTAACCGTATTAAATTCATTTAAATGATTTGCAATAGACCCACCTTCTGACATCTTCATATTAAATAATATATTCATTAGAAATACCTTATTGGATGTCGAGGGTTTTTCATACAGTTTATCCAATGCGTCCATCATCTCCTTCATTGTCTTTTCTTTCGAAATATTGAAAGCCACCGATGCTTCAAGGCTCAACTGTATCGTTCCTAGTGCCTTTCTGTCAAGAACCTCCCATTCTTCTTCCTTCATGGCCGTCGACTTCTTTGCTATTCCACCCAATGGTAGGAATAGATCCTTTTGATATAAATAATATTCCATCTGCATCTTCCATAACTGGTAGTTTTGGTCGTTAAATTTATCGACCCTAAACTTTCCATCTTTCGCCATTGCTCCCACTCGAACTAGGAACCCTCTTTTCCTGCGAGTTACCTTTCGCTTTGATACTGGTTGTTATAAAAATAGGATTACAGAGCAATAAAATAAAAAACAAATGCGAAAATAAAACACAGAAGATACACAATACAATAGATACATAGATATATGTGGTTCACCTAGTGTGGGATACGTCCACCAGAGAAATTGTTAGTCCTTCCTTTTTATTATCCAACAAATGAAGAGATACAACCTACAACAAACCCGATGTAACTTCCTCTTCTTTCTCTCATAGTATCCTCTCTCAGAATACAATATTCGCAATGATGCATAACCACAATACATTTGCCTCGTAAAAGAGGGTTTCCTTCTAGGGAAAAAAAACCTTAACATAAATTCTACCGTCGGATCTGTGAATTTATAATGAATGGTCCAGATTTACTATGAAATTACAATATACATTTACAAGGCAATTTTTCCTTCGGGGGCTTCACCCCCAAACTCCCATTAGGAACACTGTCCCTCGGGGGCCCACTTGCCCCCAGATTCCACAGGGGGCAAGCCCCCTCATATGGAGGGATGTACAATATTACAACGTATATAGTCTTCATGGGGTGTAAACATGGCTGAAAACAAATACCTATGAAACATGAAGATAATCATGCTCCAAAACCAACAAAAAATTCTCTCCTTGCACTGCCATTAATGGCACAACCACCAACCCAACAAGACGTGGTTGACCTCACACATGAGGACCAACCCCAATCATTTATAGACATCACATCCTTGGGGGATAAAAACCTAACAGAGATACATTTTTTACTTCTGTGAGATGCTCCAAGCTTGTTTAGGCATGGATTAGGTGACTGCATTATGCATCTGCTCCAGAGGAATGGTTTCATAAATTGGACCCCTTAATCCAAATGTTGCTTTGCTTCAAACTAAGAAAAACACTAGTTCTCTAAATCAATGAGTAAAGCAACTTTCGAGGCATGGAACCTGGGAGTGAAGGGTGCTCTAGTTGAAATCCTATCCCAGTAATCCATCAGAGTCAACAGTTCCTCAATCTGAGTCTCAGTTTTTCATTTTATGATTGGTTGCACGTCACATCCCAAACCATTTCCGAGACTCTTAGCCAATTCCTCCTTAGGGCATAAAAACCTAACAAAGCAACATTTTTGAGTTTCGTGAGATGTTGAAAGCTTGTTTTGGCATGGATTAGGTGACCATATTTTCCATTCGCTCCCAAGGTACACTTTCATAAATTGGACCCCTAAATCCAAATGTTGCATTGCTTCTTACTAAGAAAAATCCTAGTTCTCAAAATCGATGAAAAAACAACTTTCGAGGCATGAGACCCGAGAGTGAGGGGCGTTGTAGCTGAAATCCTATGCCAAGAACCAACAGAGATGACAGTTCCTCAATATGATTTCTGATTTTCATTATATGCCCAGTTGCAAGTCGCATCCCAAACCATTTCAAGGACTCTTGGCCAATACCTCCTTGGCGATAAAAACCTAACACAACAACATTTTTGAGTTCCATGAGTTGCTACAATCTTATTTAGGCATGGAATAGGTGACCACATTGCCCATCCTCTCTCGAGGGATGGTTTCATAAATTGGACCCCTAAATCCCAATGTTGCATTGGTTCCTACTAAGAAAAACCCTAGTTCTCAAAATCGATGAAAAAAACAACTTCTGAGGACCTGGGAGTGAGGTGTGTTGTAGCTAAAATCCTATGTCAAGAATCCAACAGAGACAATGATTCCTCAATCTGAGTCTTGGTTTTCGTTATATGCCTAGTTGCAAGTCACTTCCCAAACCATTTTGAGGACTCTTGGCCAATACCTCATTAGGGGATAAAAACCTAACGAGCAACATTTTTTAGTTCCGTGAAATGCTACAAGCTTGTTTAGGTTGATGATTGCAGCTAAGTGAGACATTCTCCAGGACACAAACCTAAGAGAGAGCCCCTGAGAGGGGTGTGTGGTTCCTATCTGAGACAGAGCTGGAACATAGATATGGTCTCCTCCTTACAGAGAGTTGATAAGAGCTCCAAATGATTCTCCCGTGTAATGCAGTGAGAGAGAAGATCTGCAGAGTTGGACGTGCTTGTGGCTGAGCACAAGGTGAAAGTGTGAAATACCTAAGTGTTGGGTGCATTGTCATGAGACAGAAATGAATATGATGTATTAGCCTCCTCTAAGCATAGAGTTGATGAGAAACTCCAGATGAATCTCTTGTGTAATGCAGTGGGA
>JASDQU010099787.1:498324-528153 GCA_032191745.1 Picea mariana | reverse complement strand
GGCCAACAGTGTCGACTGTCGTATGGCATCAAGCCCTTCAAAGACGAGGTATTGTGTGATGTTTCTCCTCTCGAAGTTTGTGATGTTCTTTTGGGCCAACCTTATTTATGGAAACGTCGTGTTGTATATGAGTCTAGGCCTCGTAGTGTTATTATTACTTTGAACAGGAAATTGTATAGGATACCCGAGGCAGTCCCACCTAGTACTATTTCCTTGATCTCTGCTAAGCAATGCAGGAAGGTCATCTCTCAGATAGGGAAGTTTGTCTTCTTCGTGATTCACTCTTAGAATAAGCGAAATATCACAGCCACATCCAGGGTCTCTGTGGCCAACCTCTCTACACAGCAAGAGCAAGTAGACAAGGTCGTGGAAGAATACTCGGATATCTTCTCCTCACCTTCAGGGGTACCTCTGCACTGCCAGGTCAAGCACCCCATCGATCTAACCCCTGGCACACTGCTTCCCAATGGTCCAGTCTATCGTCGCTCTTTGTTATAGAATGAGAATATCAAATGATAGATACAACGACAGATCCAAGAACTTGTCCACAAGGGGCACATTCACCCTAGCTCATCACCTTGTGGGAGCCCAATTGTGTTGGTACAGAAGAAAGATGGAACCTGGTGAATCTGTATTGATTACCGAGCTCTAAATAAAATCACAGTCAAAAACCGGTACCCAATTCCCCAAATCTACGACCTCCTTGATCAACTCACAGGGACCAAATACTTCAGTAAGATTGATCTGAAGTCTCGCTACCACCAGGTCCCGATAGAGCAGATAGATGTATGGAAGACCGCCTTCAAGTCAAAGGAAGGCCTTTTTGAATGGTTGGTCATGCCCTTTGGTTTGACAAATGCTCCAGCCACTTTCATGAGGATGATGGATGATATTTTGTGACCATTCACCAATACTTTTGTAGTGGTGTATCTGGATGACATTCTAATTTACAGCAAGACTTGGGTCGAAGACTTGCATCATATTCAATAGGTTTTGCACACCCTGAGACACCACAAGCTATACGCCAACTTGGAAAAATGATCCTTCAGCATGGACAGGGTCCATTACCTAGGCTATATCATTGATCAGCACAGCGTACATGTGGATCAAAGAAGGGCAGCTCCTGAACCAAGGCAAGTGGCTCACCCGGGGCCAAATTCAGCAGAAATTTCCTCATCTAATGGGGGACCTCAACGCAATGGAGACCATTTCTTCCTAAGGAGGGAGGATTGATCTATATGGATATTAGTGGCCACCCACCTTTTCCAACTAGCTCAAGACAGTTTTCTGACAATTTTGGCAATTTACTATTTTTAGCAGTTTTAACTTCCGGGGCCATTTTGAGGGCCTAAATGAAGGTTTTTCAGGATAGAGCTCCCTAATGATAGTTGAAGGCATAATTGAGCCCCCAAAATGAATCTCCTAGATGATACCTTTCCAACGGGCTATCACACGCCTAAAACGGAGATCGTATGCAAAAGTTACGACCCTGGGAAGTTGATATACTAACTTACCCAAACGGGGCCCACATGACTTTTGGCGCTTCATCTCCTAGGGTTAGGTTTTTGGATGTCTAGGGTTTTGGGAATTCTTTTTTATTGTAAAAAGGCCTTTAGAGCCTCATTGTAATGTTGTTCTTTCGAATGAGCGCAGTCATCACATCTCTTCTCAAAGATAAGCTGCCACCATTCCAGCAAGCTTGTTTCCGTTGCATTTTACAGTTTCAGCTTATTTCATTATTGAATAGAAAACCATTTTTATTGTATCTCTGTTATTTGTGCTAAGAATCTGTTAATAATCTGTATTCATTTCATTGTGCTCATAAAATTTGGATCATTGGTTCAAGAAGCCCCTTCTCCTACCATTTCTATGTGTGATCATGTTGATGACGATGAAGAGTATTTAAAGGTTTGGTGTGTCACTTCAATGGTTTTTGACCAAGGTTAATAGTTCTCAATACCTGGATTTCTTCTTCTTGGATCCCAATCATGCAAAAAGTTGTTTTTGTTCATCCTTGTGCAAAAGGATTCTTCATTGTTTAGTTCAACATTGAGGAATATAGGGATCTAATTTTCAACTCAAGTTCATGGTTTTGAGGAAACTCGGGCTTGTGCATGAAACCATGGACTACTTCTTTCAATCTTGTGACATATATTCTCTCTTCAACCCTAGTTTGGGTGTGGCTCCCAATTCTGCCTTTGCATTTTTTGGTTTTACCCTCTCTTGAAGACATTGGTTCAACTTTAGGAAAGTTCCATTTTTCTAGTTGTGAAACTATGAGTGTAACGTACCCAGCCCCCAGTCGGGTCACGTCAGTTGCTAAAACGACCCCATAAAATTTATGATACTAAATTTAAATGTGTAAAATAACACACAGCGTGAAATTCAATTTCATTCATCTATCCATAATCAATAAAAATGTAAATATAATTACTCTTGTTGTGCACAGTAGCAACTAAATAGATACATCAACATTCATCCACATAAACAAGGAATTAAATGCATCATTCAACTCACAACAAGAAATAATAACCAAATATATTTCAGAGTGAATTGCACAACATCTATATTAGCATTATACATTGATAAACACATCAAATGAAAACACGTATCTTATAAAATGTGCAGCCCACTGCAGAGAACAGACTTTCCTCCCAACCATAGCCTTATTGTTCCAATTCTCAACAGTAAGACACCCCCAAGATGGGGGCTATGAATCCACAAGAGAAGGAGGTCCCTAACGTTGCCTAATTTCCCCCTTTCAATAGTTATACTGTCAACTAATTCAAGTCCACCAACACATTTCCCCTCAACTAGCACAACCCAAGAGATGGAATCCCCCTTCACTGCTCACAATCCCTTAGGCCTTTCCACTCCCCTCTAGGGCTTCCAACATAGGTTGGATAACAATTATTCTTGTTGGGACTTCAGGAATTCCACAGTTGTAACACAAATTCGCCCAATAGCCAAAATCCATGCTTCCTTTACGAATTTCAAACAACTCTCTACTCCCAAGAACGCAGCCTCTTTCTCCATGACATTACAGCTCCATTAAGTAGCCAAACATTCCCACAAAATCTTCCTTCAAGCTCCCACACTAAGAACTCCATTGTTGGCCAGAAAAGTCCATGAAAAAACAAATCTCTATGCAAAAACGTGAATGTGTAAATCGGGTCTCCTACCCATATGAATTTCCTCCCTTTCTCTTGTTTTCTTGTGTGCACTCTTCCCCAAGATGATTCCCCATACTCTCAATAACTATGGGAAGTGACTCTCACACCAACCCTCTAACATGAATTCAATGATTTGGCTCTAGAACACTCAACAGCTAATGGAAGGTTCATGGTAAGGATAATTTAAAAGGAAATGAGAGATGTTTTTTTTTTAATAGACATGGGTAATTCTCCCCCTTGGACCCCTTCCCTATATTGTGGATACTTAGCCCCAAAATATTTGTCTGAGTCCAACTGCAGTTGGTGATACATTTTATTCATTATATTCAATTTACATCATTTACATATTACATCGCTTTGGCTCTCGACCATATACTATATTTACAATATACATCACTTGGCTCTCGGCCATATACTATATCTACGATATACATTCCTAGTTTGGGATTTGAAAATGGGGATGTTACATTCCCCTCCCCCTATAAAATTGCACTCTCCTCAATGCACATAACCATACAGTTTACACTTTAACCTATATAAAAACATTACATCAAATTACATGATAATTTTGCAACTTAATGACTCACGCAACAATTTCAACCATCAACTCCCCTTTCCCCTCAACCACACATCGGTTGGATAGGAAATTTCAGAGTTGTGGCTCCAGGAACTTTAGCTTCCAAAATGGAGTCTGCATTCACTTATGTACAAATGTGCATTCAATTTTCTTCAAAATTTTCAAAAATTTGCGGGTATGCTTCTCGCATGACTTCTTCATTCTCCCATGTAGCATCTTCGGGACCGTAATAGTTCCATTGAAACTTTACCAAGATGATGGATTTTTTCATGAGCACTTTGACTTTCAGGTTCAAGATGCACACTAGTTCCACCTGGAAATCCCCTTCATGTTCCACCTGGATCACATTCCAATCAATCACATGATTAGGATCAGGTACATACTTTTTTAATAAAGATACATGGAACATGTTATGAATTCTCATGGATGTAGGTAATGAAGCATGTATGCAACTGATCCTATCTTTTCTAAGACCTCAAAAGGCCCATAATATCTTCTTTCCAACTTTGTGCAACTTTCTAATTTCAACGAGCTTCTCTTGTATTTAACTTTTAAAAACACATGCTCTCCAAATTTGAATTTTCTATTTTTTCTCTTTTTATTGGCATATCTCTTCTGCCAATCTTGTGCACTTTTAAATTCTACCTAATATTTATCATATGTTCTTCCATTTATTTTAACAGTTCAGGCCCAATCATGGCTCTAACTTTTGGGTTATCCCAACTTACTGGTGCGTTTCATTCTCTTCCATATAATGCTTCAAACAAGCTCATCTTCAATGATTCTTGATACCCATTATTGTAGGAAAACACAACTAAATGGATATAGTCCTCCAACCTAGAAGGCTTGTCCATTATATACATTCTCAACATATCCTCAATTATCCGATTAATTATCTTTGTCTTCCCATATGACGATGAGTGATATGTTGTACTGAAAAAAAATTGGAAGTGAACTTGGGATCTCGATCCAACACTATTTCCTTGGGCACACCATGTATCCTAGCAATTTCTCTCATATAAATTTCTGCAATATTTGTTTCCTTATGAGTTATTTTCACAGGAATGAAATGTGTAGCCTTTGTGAGTTTTTCCACCACTACCATGATGGAATCATGTTTCCTTGTTGTCCTAGGAAATTTGGTAATGAAATCGATAGTAACAATTTCCCATTTCCATTCAGGAATGGGCAATGGTTATAGTAATCTCGTTGGATGTCTGTGCATAGCCTTTACCTTTTGACATTCCATGCGTCTAGCCAAATAATCAATGACATCTTTCTTCATACCAAGCCAAAAATATTAGCCTCTTACAGTTGTAATAGTTTTTTGATATCTTGGATGTCCATCATATGGTACATTATGCATTTCCTTTAGAACTAAATTTTTCAATTCCTGAGAATTGGGAACATAAACTTTGTTCTGAAATAAGAGGATTCCATCCTCTTCCAACTTATAATCATTAAATTTTTGTTGTATATCATTTTGATGTAAGTTCTCTTTAACCTGCACATAATGTTGGTTTGTTGTTACAACTTCTAGAATTATATCCTTCAAATATGTTATGTACATATTGATGGTTATAGCATGCATTTTATTCACCCTTCTTCTCAGTCCATCAACCACCTTGTTCTCTTTTTATTTTATGTGCTTGATATCGAAGTTATATTCTCTAAGAAATTACAGCGATCTACTTTGTCTATCATTTAGTGTTGGTTGTTCAAATGGATATTTCAAACCACTATCGTTTATCCTTAATTCAAATTTTTTTCCCATGAGGTAATGCCTCCACATCCTTAAGGAATGTACTATGGTTGCTAACTCTAAGTCATGTGTAGCATAATTTATCTCGTGCTCTTTCAATTTTCTGAACTCATAACAAATCACATGTCCATTTTGCATAAGAACTCCACTGAACCCTTAGTTGTATGCATCTATGCACACACCAAAATCCTCATCTAGATATGCAACTTTTAAAATAGGTACATTGGTTAACAAATCCTTTAAGCATTGGAAATTTTCTTCACACTTAGCACTCCATTCAAACTTTACTCCTTTCTTTTGAAAAGATGTTATTGGGTGTGTAATTCTAGAGAATCTTGCAATTAATCTCTTGTAGTAACTAGATAGACCCATGAATGAACTAACCTCTGAAATGTTTGTTGGCATTGGCCAAATATTGATTGCTTCAATATTTTCCAGATCCACTATTATTCCCTCTATTGAAGCAATGTGGCCCAAATAAAGGATCTTCTTTTGATAGAAAGTGCATTTACTCAATTTGGCATACAATTGGTGCTCTCTCAACACTCGTAGCACCATCCTAAAATGCTTCTCATGCTCCTCCTTTGTCTTGGAATAGATGAGAATATCATCCAAGAATTTAATGACAAACTTGTCCAAGAAATCTCTAAACACCCCATTCATCAAACACATAAATACATTTGATGCATTTGTCAACCCAAAAGGCACAACTACAAACTCATAGTGTCCATACCTTGTTCGATAGGTTTATTTTCTAGTATCCTCTTCCTTGATTCCCACTTGAGGATAGTGTGACCTCAAGTGAATCTTGTATAATATCCTTTCTCCTTTCAGCTAATCGAAAAGACCATCAATCATTGGAAAATGATATTTATTATTGACTATAACCTTGTTCAATTTTCTAAAGTCGATACAAAACCTTTGTGTTCCATCTTTTTTCTTGACAAAAAGAGTTGGGGAACCCCAAGGAGAAACACTTGGGAGTATGTACCCTTTATTTAACAACTCTTCTAGCTACATTTGAAGCTCTTTTAGCTTGGGCATGTCATTCTATAGGGAGTCTTAGATATTGAGGAAACTCTAGGCATTAAGTCAATTGAGAAATATATATCCCTCTTTGGTTGTAATATTGGAAACTGCTCAAACACATCTTCATACTCTTTCAATACTAGATAATATTTGAGATTTGGCTCTTTATCCTTTATTGGCTCTTCTATATGGGCTGCATATATCCAGCATCCTTTTTTAAAACTTATTTTCAACTGCAATGTTGAAATTGCTCAGACAAATTTAGGCCTTGGAATACCCTGCAATACCCTGCACTGTCCTTGGATTCCCTTCTTCATCAATACATTTGAAAACCTTGTAATAAAAATATAAAATATCATGATGTTTTTCTATCCAATCCAAACCAATCAAACATCCATAAGACCCAAAGAGTATGATGTTAAAATCTTCCCTAGTGTTAATTCCATTCATGTTTACAGGGCATTATTTAACAAGCTCATTAATTATTCTCTTGGTTCCAATAGCTAATTGAACTAACCAAAACTTTTCATGCTTACTTTTATTCAATTTAAATCTTTCAATTAGATTTGGATCTATATAGCTATCACTAGCTCCAGAATCAATTAAAATAGCTCTGTTTTGATTATCAATCTTACCTTCGAATCCAATCATGTGGGATTGATAGTTTGCTTGTCTATTGTCCAAGGCTGCATAGATCCTTAGCATTATTTTTCCCACGTCCTCTAGGGTCTCCTCCTTCTTTATGTTATGAAAAATATTCATCTTATGTACTCGATGAGGACAACTTTTGTACATGTAATCTCCTTCACATCCCCAACACTTTATGGTTTGTTGCCTTGGCCTCTTTCCCAAGGTCTCTGTCATTTTTTGATCACCTTGAGATGGTTTCCCTTATTGATATTCTTGATATGTATTCCTTATGAAATGTGGCTTAAATCCTTTCTTCCTTTGATCCATCTTGTGTTTCTTCTTGTCATCCCAATCCTTTTGGAAAATTGGCCTTCGTTTTTTTTCTCATACAAATACGTAGCCTTCCTTATGGCTTCCTTTAAATTATTGGGCTCATCAAACTAAATTGTATCCTTGTAGAAGGATAGAATTCCACTCAAGAACCTCTAAATTTTTACCTTCTCATCTCTGATGAAGCTCACATACCTGAGAAGTTCCGAGAAATTTCTCTCATATTCATCCATGGTCCTGTTCCCAAGTTTGAGTTCAAATAACTATTGCATCTTCTTGTCATAATATTGCTCTGAAAAGTATTTTTGTTGAAAATATTTCTTGAATTTATTCCAAGAAATTATTTTCTCATCAAGGTGCTTAACCTGCTTCAGACGGACCCACCACATAGATGTATTTTCTTGAAGGTGGTAGGTTGAAATTATGGCTTATTCATTTGATGAGTAATTGTGTAACTGGAAATATCTCCTCATTCCCAACAGCCATGTTTATGCATCTTCTCCTTTCTTGTTTTCTCCATCAAATGATGGTGGCTTGATTTTCATTAGCTCCCCTTGCAAGCTATCTGACCCATGTCTCCTTCATTGATTTCATATAGGAGATATACTTGGTCTACTTTCTGACCTTGAATGTGCATTAGCTCTTTTGGTCGAGTTCCTTGGGAAATGTTGATGTTGATGCATTTTAATACTCTTTGATCATCTATATCCTCCATGATCATCCCTTCTATCATGAGACCTAGACACTCCAACTTTCCTGGCACTAGCTTCTTTCCTTGTGCCTGAATATTTGTTGACTTGTTTCTGTGGAAAATTCAAGCTTTGGATTATCTCCTCTTGAGATTTCATCATCCTTTCATTATCGGCTCTATAGCTCTACAATTATTTTTGTAGGATTCTCATAGTTACAAGATCTTTCCTGTCTCTCCTTCCATTAGACTCAGTCTCAGCATTACCCATACTGACATGCAAACCTATAATTTATTCTTCATGGCTATAATACCCTTTAACATCCTCCATATATCTATTTCTCATGTAGGAACTAAATTCTTCTTTTTTGTATCTCTAATTCTGCAAGAATGTGCATGCAATAATTGTTGTTAGAATTAAGCATATTGCAAATTATTTGTTAATTAGATTACAGGTTATTCTTCACATCAATTTATGAATAACGCAATTCCCCACGTAAAAATATGATTCCTTAAACACATTATTCTCTAAAACATCTCTCTAACGGCTATACTCATGCCTCATTTTGAGTTCTAAGTGGAAAGTTTCAACACCCACATGTTGCAATTTCCACTTTATTATTGTTACAAAATTACTTTATTAACTTGTGAGAAAATTTTAGAACCTAATTCAAAATTTTGGGTGGATATATGTCGTCCTCTCCTCAATACATTTCCAACGACTATTAGTTAGCTCAAATCCGACCCCCAAGATGAAAGTTATGGCCCGAAGAGGTTTTGATTTTTTTCCCCAATTATCCATGTATGCTACAGGTGTCTTCTTTCACTTCCAACACAATTATACATAGTTAGATCCAAAATATGGCTCCATGGTTGTCTTCTATGGTTCATAATATTTCCATATACTTATATTATTCCCCAAATGGACTTCTGAGCAATGATTTATTCCCTCTTGAAGTAATATGGTGCTGAATTTTTACCCTTATTGTTTTGGCTATAACTTTCTCATATCAGCTTTGTTTTGTGAATAGTTTAGCTTGTTTGAAAGCTCTTTTCGAGTTTTTTATTCCATCGTACATTGGTCTCTTCCGACTAAGAAAACACTTCTCTAGTTATTCCAACCCGACCGTCATCCATCGACCACTTATGTTGGCTAACGTGGCATGACACAGGGATGTTGACATGGCATTATACGTCATCCTAAGGTATCAACTTGGTTGATGTGGAACGACACATGGATTTTGACATGGAATAACACATGGATGTTAACATGGAATGACACATCATCACCCTCTTTCCTTCATCAACCATCGGTCATTTCTCTTGGATGACCCAATCAACTCACTGAATCAGTCGACACCTGACCATTGGCCCATCGGCCCATTAGCCATATATCTTACACATTTGAAAACACTCTGTTGAATTTGACTGATGCCTGACCATCATCCCATCAGCCATCTCTCTTGCACGTTCGAAAACACTCTTTTGAATTTGATTGATGTTTGACCATCAGCCCATCGGCCATTTCTCTTGCACATTCAAAAACACTCCGACAAATTCGTTTGAAATCCGACCATCGTCCCATCGACCCATCGGCCTATCGACCACTTCCTTTGCTCATACCAAATCTTCACCACTTTGGATGACCCGACCATCGGTCATCAACCCTCTCTCTTGGAGAATTTCCAACACTTAGAATTTTTGACCAAAATCCCTGATGAATCTAAGTCGTTGATCTTCAAGCCAAGAATATATTGACCATCGATCGGCTTCCTTCTTCCAACCTCCAAAACTAATCTAGATCGTCGATTTTATCCCTTTGCAAAATGCTAAAAACAAATCATGGTTGTTGATTTACTCAACCTTCCAAACAGTTGAAATTTTACAAATTTTTAAATTTATCAAGGTTAATCTTGGTCATTGATCTCGCGATCAAACATTATCTCGGTCGTTGATTTTCCAAACTACCTGTAACTCTACAGCAACCATTAAAACTTGAAATTCAATCATTCCAAGTCGAATTCGGCTCTGCAAATTTGCAGATTGGTTACATTAAACTCCTTAAAAAGTTATGATTCATTTAAACATGAATCTTGACCACATATTTGGGGATTTGACGCTAATTTTCTCATGATTTTCCCCCAAATTTGCACAAACCAAAATATGCAACAGCAAATTTACTCAAATTCACATTGGTTCTTGGCACATATGGGTCCATTGTTGAACCAGTAGCTCTCATGCCATATTTTGACGTACCCAGCCCCTATATGCATCACGTCACTTGCTAAAATGACCCCATAAAATTTTTGATGCTACATTTAAATGCAGAAAATAACACGCAGCATGAAATGCAAGTTTAATCAGTTTTCCATACTCAATAAAAATGTAAATATAATTAATCTTTTTATACACAACAGCAACTAAATACATACAGCAACATTTAGCCACATAAACAGAGAATTAAATGCACCATTATGCTCACAACAAGCGATAATAACCAAATATATTTCATAGTGAATTACACAGTTATATTAGCATTATACATGTATAAACACATCAAATAACAACACTTATATTATAAAATTTCCAACCCGCTACAAAGGACGAAAATTCCTCCCAATTTTGTCCTTTTTGTTCATGTTCTCAATAGCAAGGCACCCCCGAGCTAGGGCTATGAATCCACAAGAGACAGAGGTCCCTAAGGCTTGCTAATATCCCCTTTCATCAATTAAACTCTCAGTTAATTCCAATCCACCAACACAGTTCCCCTCAACCTAAACAACCCAAGGGATGGAATCCCCCTTCACTTATTATAGTCCCTTATGCCTTTCCACTCCCCTACAAGGATTCCAACATAGGCTGGACAAGAATTCTTCTTGCTAGGACTTCAAGAATTCTACAACTGCAACACAAATTCGCCTAGTAGCCAAAATGCATGCTTCAAACAACTCACTACTCCCAGGCATGAAACCTCTTTATCCATGATATTGTAGCTCCAAACAGTAGCCAAACATGCCCACAATATCTTCCTTTAAGATCCCACACTCATAAATCCATTGTTGGCCAGAAAACTCCATGTAAAAAAAGCTCTCTATGCAAAAAACGTGAATGTGCAAATATGGTCTCCTAACCATACAAATTTCCTCCTTTTCTCTTTAATGTTTGACTTGCACTCTTCCCCAAGATGATTATACTTAGCCCCCATGCTCTCAATAACTATGGGAAGTGACTCTCATACCAACCCTCTTACAATAATTCAATGATTGGGCTCTAGAACACTTAATAGCTAATAGAAGGTTCATGGTAAGGATAATTTAGAAGGAAATGAGAAATTAGTTTTCCTTTAATAGAAATGGGTAATTCTACCCCGTTGACCCATTCCCACTCATATGTATACTTAGCTCCCAAATATTCATCTGTGTCAATCTGTTGGTGATACATTTTATTCATTATATTCAATTTACATCATTTACGTATTACATCGCTTTGGCTCTCATCCATATACTATATTTATAATATACATCACTTAGATCTCAGACATATACTATATCTATGATATACATCGCTAGTTTGGGGTTTGAAAATGGGGATGTTACAATGAGGCATAACATATCTACATATGCATGAATCTATGTGGAAATGGAATTCAGTAAAGGGTTTCCAACAGAAATTATTCTGATAGGTAAAATTTATTCTTGGTATTAGAAACAAGATAATGAAAGAGTGTCTTTGTGTTACAGATATTGTTTCAAAATGAGACATACCACAACACAATGCCCCAGTGGATCTAGGAAGAATAGGAATATCTAACTAAAATCGACTTGGTGGGTCGTCTCTAATGAAGATCATTAGGTAATCTTGAAATACTATGAAAAGACTCCTCAAGACATTGGAAAACCTTCTCAAATAGATCCCCAGACATAGCCAAATTTGTTACCTCCAAAAAAGAAACAAGAATCAACTCTGAAGCCAGAGATAGAGGAATATGTCTCTCTAGATTTGGGGTAGGGACTAAGGACTCTGTAATATCCATAGATCTGTAGATCTGGATATTAACCTCAATTTTTGACTATCTGCTACTAAAATTGATACTCTTTAGGATTATGGATGTGATTAAGGGTTTTTGATTGAGTTTCGATAGTTTTGAGCTTCATGTGAAACTTTCATGTTTGTTTTTTTTTATTAGAATGGCTTGTTTATATATTTTGATTAAGTAGTCAATTACAAACAATCGCATGAATGTACAAAAATTCACTCACGACTCCATGCATGTAAATAGTAATCAAATAGTTTCAAATAGATCAGATAATGAATGGATCTATGCTAGAAATACAAAGATATAAACTAGAAAAGTACCAGAAACTACATGCAATGATAGATCAATTACATGCAAGGCTTGAAAGATGACATGCAAGTGGGTCGGATGACATGCAAGTGGGTCGGATGACATGCAAGTGGAAAATTGTTGCATGCATGAGGAACTATCAAATGCAAGGTGGATCTGTTGGATTCCACCGTCGAAAACTAATGGAAACTGGCTCACTAGATGCACCCTGCTCCAATATCAACTAGGTCGAAAGGATCTACTAATCTGCTAAGTCCCCAAGGCTGGTGACCTTATTTCCCTTCTTTTCACCCACACGGTTATGTTGCAACTTCCTGAAGTAGTTGGATAAGTCACCCTGGATGATTCCACCATCAGTATCTAATGTAAATTATATTAATATAGGTGCACTGCCTCCCCCTTCAATGGGAAGGGAGTAATCTGGCTCAATGTCTCTCTGGATGAGTAGATATGATAATTGTACTATCTTTTTTGTTGATAAACCCACTGCAAACCCCCACTTCCTGAATGTGACACCCTAGTGGCTAGGATGCTCAAAAACCTACTCTATATGGTTCAATGGAAGTGCCTTGCCATGATATCAACTGGGTTTGAAGGGATAATATTCACTAGGCCTCTTCAAGTGAAGTGTCCTACTCTGTGATGGATTCCCTCCTCTGGAATCCACGTTGAAATTGTTGTTGAAATTGTTGTTGAAACTGTTGTTAAAACTCAAATGAAGCAATGGAAAACCTGTATGGATTTCCCAATTGGCTAAGGTGTGTCTCTCAACACAAAATCCAATCAACTTGTGTCTTCCTCCTAGAATCCACAATCCTCAATTGATTCTCTTGAACATGTGTGTTTTCTCCTCTAAGATCAATTCTCAAATCACAATCCGCAATAATGAGGAATTAGGTCATTTTTCTCCTTCATATACTTTCCCAACCCTAATTCTTCATTGACCTATATAATTATCTAATTTTATTTAAGTGATTTATGTATTTAGATTTATATTCCTTAAGTCACTTTAAAATATCTTTTCTCACTTTTCACTTAATGTCACTTTCGAAATATAGCATTCCCTAGTGAAATGACATCAAATGACCCATTTCCCTTGTTTTTTCATGGCTATAGTATAAAAGGGAATGTTTAGACTACTAATCCCTCCTCTTTGGAGCTCCTACTCGAAAAGGGACATTACAATCCTCCCTTCCCAATATTTCTTTTCCTCAAGCAACATCAAGCCATGGTACTGCAAAATCTGTTCACTCTCCCATGTAGCATCCCCTACCGAAAGTCCCCTCCATCTGAAAAAACGCTCCCTAATGAACATAATCCTCAATATCCTCTCTCTAAACTCCAATATATCCTCAGGAAATAACTCCAATTGCCCCTCCTCATCCAACAGTGGAATATCCTCTTAAGTGTTCATGAATTGACCCACTTCTTTCTTAAGACAAGAAATGTGTAACACATTGTGAATTCGGCTACCCTCTGGTAACTCTAGATCATAGGCCACTTCTCCCACCCTTCGTATGACCCTATATGGTCCATAGAACCTAGTCTTTATCTTCTCCTCCCTTATCTTTTTCAAATATGACTGCATGTATTGTTGTAGCCTCGGGAATACTAGATCCCCTAACTCAAAGTTGTGCTCTACCATGTGTCTGTCTGCATTCACCTTTTGTTGATTATGTGGATATTCTCCTTTAGTACCTTGATAATATCCTAACTCTCTAGTATCCATTTGTTGGCCTTGGGAGCTCGACTGTCTCCAAAAACCTGGTCAATCAAAGTCAGAGCATCATACCCATATAATGCTTTGAATGGGTTCATGTATATGGACATGTGGAAGGTATTATTATAACAGTGCTCTCCAAGATGTAACCACCTTACCCACACTCTTTCCTATCCACTCACATAATTCCTCAAATATCCCTCTACCCACATGTTGATTATCTCCGTTTGACCATCAGTCTGGGGTGGTAACTAGTGTTGGGTGTCAACTCTATCCCCACCAATATGAATACCTCTTGCCAAAATGTGTTTATGAATCGACTGTCTCTATCGTTGACTATACTCTATAGAAACTTGTGAAGTCTAAAAATATCTCTGAAGAATAGTTCGGTCACCTGCACTACTTTGTAGTCGGTAGGAATCGCTAAGAAATGCGAAAACTAGGTCAATCTGTCAACCACTACATAAATACAGTCCTTACCTTGAGCCTTGGGTAGGCCTGTAATGAAGTCCATGGATATACTTTCCCATTTCTTCTCTAGAATGGGAAGTGGTTGAAGTAACCCTGTTAGAAATGTCTACTCAGACTTGTTTTGCTGACAAGTCACACACTCATTAATATGTCTCATCACATACTGCCTGAGACCCTTCCAAGAGAATTTCTTCTTGACCTACCTGTAAGTTTTGAAGAGCCCTTAATGGCCTGCTAATGGAGAGTTTTGTATTGCTACCAAAATATTCTTTTTTAGACCCGATATTGGCACTAGGTAGACTCAATATTTATATAATATGATGTCACCTATGAATCCGTACCTATCATCATGCACCTACCTGTCTAATAACTCACATGCGAACTTATTCTTGGAATACTCTACTAACAAGTGTGATTTCCAATATGTTGATATCTTCATCTTGATGGTTTGCTCAAACCCTCTGTCTGGGGGTCTCCCTGGTTGCATCAGACCAAAAACCTGCTCATGTTGACTCAACAAAGCCTTGATATTTTCCAGATACTGCAAGCGACTGTCGGAATCCCTTCGCATGGTGATCACACACTCTACCGCATATGCTACTCCCCCATGTCTGAACATACTCTCCATCTTCTTTGCTAACACTGTCTTGGGTGCCCCTGTCGACATACGCCTCAGTACAATATTCTTCCCCTCATTGTCTCTGAATCCCATCTCAAGTTTTTGGTAATCGGTAGACCAAATAGAATGTATAATTCACTGTGTAGTTTCCTAGATGTGCCTCTAAGTCTATAAATTGATCTAAACACTCTACCATGTGACCATCGGATACTGCAACATAAATACCCTCAAACTCCTCGGTTTTTAGTGCTCTCCTAGCTACCAGTTCAGCGTCAATGAAATTGTGGGTTTCCCCACCATATATCAAGGCAATGTCGTGTTGTCCATGAATAGTCCCTCTGATCCTAATTGTGTCATACCTAGGGACTCCAGAAAGGGTCGTTATGACTCATCCTTTCACTGGTTCTCATCTCTTATCCTTATCGTGAGGTTGTGTCTCTACCGGTGGTTGTGCCCCTACCGGTGTCAATGGTCTCCTTGGAGGCTGCTCCTCCTCATGCAATGGATCCTCCTCTAAGCTAGTGGACTCACTGTCCTATGCCTGAATTCCCTATTCGTGAACCTACTCCGAGCTCCTCTTCACCAAGCTCCAAGTGCACCTTTATATAAAATTATCCTCTCAACCTTCTGATCTCTTCTTGGGAAGTGAATGGGTTAAATGGAGGGAGAAAGGGCTAATGATGGAATGCTGAGGCAATTCTCACAAAAGGGTTGCAATATCTTGGGCGAGGAGGGGAAGTGAAATCAGGAAGACTTTAATTGTTCTTATGCTTAGATGTGAAATGAGATCCCAACACCTCCTTTTATATGAAAAAAGGATGGTTATTCGGTTGGGTGATGGGCTATAGCAAGTGGATTAGTTGGGAAACTACCAATAGCCCGTCAATTTCAACAAATTCCTTGCAACTTTTCATTTTTTGCAACTTTTGGAGGTATACGCGGGTTGTAGTGGAGCAGCCTAAGCATGTACATGGACTATAGTGGAGCAACCTAAGTATGTACATGGACTATAGTGGAGCAGCCTGAGTATGTGCGCGGTTTGTGGTGGATCAGCCTGAGTATGTACATGGGATGTAGTGGAGCAGCCTGAGTATGTACGCGGGTTGTAGTGGAGCAGGGCACATACATCTTTAAAAAATTGGTTTTTTAAGAAGAGATACTCAACAGCTCTTTGGAAAAAAATGCATGTAAGAGGGCCAAGGCCATGTATGCATGTGTAGAGAAATTTAGGGTTATAAAAAATGCCCCCTAATGTGTGAGGTTAGAAGAGCATATGATGGATGAAATACATTACAGTGTCTTCACCAATGTATGAAATTGAGTGAGCTCCAGACCAGAGTTTGGGAGGTGCCATCTACAAAAATAACAATTGTCTCTCTGAGGCGGGCATACCTATGCTTGGGATGAAATAAATCGTGGCTGTCAATCAAATACACTACAGATCCATGTCATATAACTATATAAAGTGTAGCCGTGAGCAATACACAATGGATCTACATCTCAAAATCAAAGATATACAAGTATAGTATCCATCTTCAAGAAGCCAATAACGCTCGATGGTTGGAGATGAGGTCTTTGTAGCTCGAGAAACAACTTCAAGATATTCAAAACTCGGGTAGAAGTACAATGTGAGTGTATAATTTCACTACCCAAAGGTATTCAACAGCTCGTCGGTAAAATACAAGAGGATATCGACGATCAGGCAGAGAACTTCGCTGGTTTTGAATTGGGACTTGACTGGAATTTCAGGATGGCCGAATAATGAGGTCAAGAGACAAACTACAGAAAGGCTGACCCAGTTTGGGTGAAACTTCCCTTCGACAAAATCACGAAAGATGATCAGACTCAGGCAGCATGACATTGACATAAGTTCACGATGCAAGAGGCAACGCAAACTCTCCATGTGTTTGGAAGAGTAACCAAATAGAGGAGAACATGGCTCTATGTAGTGAGAACATCTTCCTAAGGTAATATTAGATCCCAATTCTTGACGAACAAACAGAAGGATGTTCTTTGTCTAAGGGTGACTCATTGTGCTTCCAAAAAAGAATACATATTTACCGTCCCCTCTTTTTGCGTTTTTTTATTTTTTTGTCTTTTTCAATTTTTTAAAGAGCTTGAAAAAGAATAAAATAATGCTACATTACAAAGGAGAAACAAGTTTCACAAGCAAGCACACTAGTTCCAGATGCAAGGAACACACTAATGCTCAGAGCAAGGAGACATGTGCAGGAAAAGGACACTCGGGGAAAATTCCTCCATGGTTCAAGGTGGCAGGTCACAGAGGCAAAGTGCTACAAGGATTTTGTATAAGGAATGCTTCAAAGGTTAAGTTGAGAGAAACATGGAGCCAACATTAGACCAAATACGTAGAGATTCAAATGTAATTAGCAAGACACAATTAAACCCCCTTCAATGTAATTTTTAATGAGCCCAGAGAAGGTAAGCTCAGTAGTTTTTTCATGTTTAGAGAGTCTGAAAAAATGTAAAAGAAGACTCCAAGGAGTAACTTTTTCGGAGATAGTCTAGTTGGTTCGAAAAAGGGGTAAAATGGCACCGAAAAGATGTTTATTCAAAACCATTTTAATGAGTGTGACAAAGATAAGATCACTTGGAAATCTTTTCAGTTTTAAGGAGTCTGAAAAGAGCTTAACTATGAAATCACAACCTTTTTCTGAATTTAGTCCCCTTAGCTCGAAAAAGTATAAAAGTTAATGAGGAGAACTCTCTCGATGAGATGAATCTCCTGAGGCGTACCTTTTTCCTCTATAATCTACAGGCTGAAAAAAGGGGTAAACTCATGCCAGTAGATGTTCTTCTATACCAATTTAACGAGTGTGAAGGAACAAAGTCACTCAGCAATCTTTTCACTTTTAGGGAGTCTAAAAAGAGATTAACTATGGACTTCGTGGGGGTTCCTTTTTCGTAAGTAACTCTGAGGCCCGAAAAAGGTGATAAACCAAAAACAAGGAGAATGTTCCTTTTTCGTAAATTTAGTCCCTCAGGCCCGAAAAAGGGTTAAACTTATACCTGAGAATACTCTTCTAGCGAACCGAAGTTCCTAGAGCATACCTTTGTTCATACAATTGACCATCTGGACCGAAAAAGGGGTAAACTACCGCCAGATAGACGTGCCTTCATATTTGAGTTTGGCGAGCGTGAAGGGAAACAAGATCACTTAGCAATATTTTCATGTTTAGAGAATCCGAAAAGGGATTAAAGAAGACTCCAGGGGGATACCTTTCTCAAGTAATCCCGATGAGATCACTTGTACCAAGAGGGGGAAGCAAGGGCTCCCATGCCCCCATTGGATTAACCAATGGATCAATTGTCAAGACCATGTCTCGAGAAGGAAAACATTAGTGAACATTTCCTACTTAGGAGCAATTGAACATCTAGGATAAAACACCACATAATTAATCTATGGCGAGGTAGATTCTACATGAACACTAGGAACATATAAAGGGGCAGCCTGAACTAACGTCGAATTAGGATGGTGATTATCAGATGCCAGCTGATCTATATTGAAAATGCTTCCATTGTGAGGGAAATGCATCACCCGAAAAAGCATAGACACCACAACATTCATAGCATATACATAATCACACCCGAGAAGCATATTGAAATCTAACGGGCCTTGCACCACTATAACATCGACAAGGACAGTCTTCCCACCTAACATGATAAGCAATTGAGGAAGAACCCCCAAATATTCACTAGGACGTCTGTCAAAATCCAACAGCTCATGTGAAGCAGACACAAGCTCGGGAGATCCCAAGGCTTGCCAAACCGAGGAGGATAAAATACTTGTGGAGGTTCCTTCATCCACAATACATCGATAAATGTTTGTTGAATTAACTTCAACCCTTATTTGAAAGGCTACAGAAGAAGGAAGACGAGGCTCAACAAGGTCATTCCAATCAAAGGAAACCATCATAAGGCTTGGAGGGGTTGTTCTCGAAGTGAGCGGAATATCCCCTTGTTCTGAAAGTACTGAACTAGAAATGTTAAAAACATAGTCGGTAGACACATCACTCCCCTAGAGAAGAGTGGGATCAACCGAAGATTTCATCGGCGTGACCACTTTGGTAGACTCGACACTCTCCAAGAGAAGAGTGGGATCAGCTAAAGATTGCATCGGCGTGATCACTTTGGTATACTTGACACTCTCCAATAAAAGAGAGGGATCAGCCGAAGATTGCATCGGCGTGACCACTTTCTCAATCATTGGCCGAATAGGCTGTGAGACAATATGGAAAACAGGAACATCACCCCCCAAAAGAGGAGTGGGATTAGCCAAAGAGTGCATCGGCACGACCACTTCATCAACCAAAGGCTGAATTGGTTGTGAGACAACATGGTCTACAGGCACATCATCCCCCAAATGAGGAGTGGGATCAGTCGAATATTGCATCGACACGACCACTTCATCAACCAAAGGATGAATATACTGTGAGGAAACATCAGAAGACTCAGAATCAGAAGATCTTTCATATAGGGACCATAATATTCATACCTCTGGAATGTCAGGGCACAGATGAATAAGGTGATGTCCCTTGCAAAGCTTACAAGGGAACTTAGGCTTACATTCTATTCGTCTAGGTTTCTCAATAGAATCAATACCCCAGCATGACTAGCAGTGGTTGGTTGCACATCTCCAACATGACTTGCAGAGGTTGGTTATGGGTCCATAACATGACTCGTAGAGGCTACAGACCTATTGCCAGTATGACTAGCAGTGACTGGACTTTTTTCTCTAACATGACTTGTAGAGGCAAGGTACTTTCCCCCCGCATGACTTGAAGAGGTTGGGTGTCGGTATTCAACATGACTTGCATAGGTTGAGGAAATATCTCAAACATGACTTGTAGAGGTTGGTGATTGAACTTAAGTATGACTTGCAGGGACTAGATTCATGCCCCCAGCATGACTTGCAGAGGCTGTGTGTTGGTCTTCAACATGACTAGCAAAGGTTGATGACCTATCTCCAACATAACTCGCAAAGGTTGGTGACTTCTTTTTCCTATTCTTCCTCTTTCTATTTCGTTTAGACTTCCGATTACTAGTATCTATACTTTCACCATTGAAGGTAGAAGGAGGAGGAGAAGACTTCATTGAAGAAGGAACATCAACATTATGCCCATGACATAAGGTGCTTAACTAAGAATCATCAAGATAATTCGGTACATTTGGAATGGTACCCAACCAAATCGATAGTCCCACATTCAACACAGGAATGTACAAAGTGGCCATCAAAGGGACACCAACATTTCCGAAGAAAGAAAAATCAAAAGAATCCCCTTGCGAAGGGGTTCCTTGGTTGGTATCGTCAGGAACTTTATCCATGAAGATCTTATGCACAGGTTCTCCCCTTGTGGGATCGTTCAATTCCGTAAAATTCTCACACACTGACTTCGACGAACCTTTGTTATCAAAGAAATTCCTATAAAGAGGCAGCTCCACATTTCTAAGCGGAAGACCAAAAATTCCTCACAACTGACAGAGTGGGCAGTCTACCACCTTAGGTCAGAGACCCAAAGAAATGACTAACTAACTCACTATGGAAAACTAGGGAGAACAGAGCACACACTAAAAGTTCCTAAAGGAAAATCAAGTAGACGACTATCTAGTAAGAAGGACAGTTATGTCAATCAACACTAGAGGAACTAACCAGTGTAAGCGAAACTYGAACAAAAAGTAACCCTTCGGGTATACTCTACAAAGMGTGATCCGACGTCTGCCCCAGGTACCACGGTATACCCCCACAGTCACTCGTGTAATTCCCTATAATATGGGCAACTAATTTGCCAAATCGTAGTCAGTCACCAGGCGGGTACAGTCGACAGTCAGGAGGATCACAATGAGCAGGATAACAAGTCTGAAACCTACCAAGGGTATCGATATCAAATGGTCTGGAAGACAACAGAGGATCCTGATTGGATTCGAGGTCCATGAAGATCCGTATGAAAATGCAATTGGTATTACTCCCAAGACAAATCCTCAATATGTGTTCCCCACTACGTTCAGTCCAGCTTTGGAGAGGTTATCTTTGCTACCTTTCCTCACGCGACCTCATGTTTATCCCCTGAGTTAGAGGGGGGTCTCAGAGAACTTTTACGTCGCTAGACTTTAACACTCCCTAGCTCTGACACCAATGTTTGTTTAGCGGCCTTGAAGAGTTTCTTCTCCAACCTAATTCAAGGCCCGAACCCTAAACTAGTTGTTTGACCCTACAAACATAAAAGTCTAATTAATTTTAGATTTAGGGTTCATTTTAATGACATGATTTACTCAAGGGATATGGTGATTAAACTAGTGATGTTATAAGAGATGAAAAGAGGAGAAAAAGATGAAACTTGAAAGAAAAATTACTTCTAGTAAAAGTAAATATTTACAACTAACTCTTTGTAAACAACTTTTCTTTAACTAAAAAAAATTTCAAGATATTTTAAAAAGAAGACCTAAAACGAATTTTTGTTTGACTACAAGCTACTTAAGTTTCAAGAAATCAGTAAAGAACTTAAAAAACAGACTCTTTTTCCTTTCTAGTAAAATAACCAACTCTAACTACTTTACCAAACTGAAAATGAAATATCATTTTTTTTTTAATTGCTTCAAACAGAAAAAACTGAAATAAATCTTTTTTTCTCTTTTTTCAAATAAATGAAAGGGGTAAAATGAACAACAAGACAAGACTGAAATAGATCTTTGGCCCACTGTGGATCATAGGGAATCACTAAAGAAACCAAACAGGCAGATCAACGATTCAAAAGACTTGCTTAAAACCCTTTCAGAAGTAAACACAAGAAACTCAAAAAGATAAGTAAACTGAAACCTAACCCAAGATATGGTTGTAAAAACAGAGGCTTTGAATTGAAACAGGAAACCTTGAGAAGTATAAACCTAAATCAGAAAAGAGGTTGGCTGCCTCTTTTTTTCAAAAAAAATCCTAAACCGGAGACGTTATTGTTGCTTTAGCATCCTATGTATGTACGCGGGTTGTTCACTAAGCAGAGCATATATGTACACAGGTTGAATCAAGTCAGGGCATGTACACCTCTGTATTTCTTTAAAAAAAAAAGAAACAAAGAGTCTTATAGGGCATGGAAACTGGTATGGCACTTGAAGGTGACCAAAATCCCTTAAAAGACTTAGAAGACTCAACAGAAACTTGAAAGGCAGAAAAAACAATCAGACAACCCAAAATTCCCTAAAAAACCCTAGAGGCTTCCCCAGTATGGTCGCCAGTTCTGCTAGCGGGAAAAAAACCCCTATGACTACACCAGGGTTCAGAATGTAGCAGATTGACTGATCGTCTAAAAGTCAATTAATTCTCTAAACTACCCCAAACATACCAAAACTCATATGAAGAAAGAAAAGAAAAGGAGATTGGGTAACTATACCTCTAATCCCACATCTGGTGATGACCTTGTTGCACTTGGAATTTTCGTTGACTGCATGCCTCCTCACAGGGCTGACCTGCATCCAAAGATTGACAAATAGAAAAATGCAATCATGATATTCCATATACAAGTTAGGGTTAGATGTTAGAATGTCGTACATCAACCAACAAAAGTTTTAAAGACACCATCATTTGGGACAGGAAAATTAATTCTTTTATTAATAACACAATGATTATACCTTTACAATCAAAGGCAGCTATCATTCTGCAAACATGGTCTAGGATCCTCTTCACCAAAATCTAAGTGCACCTTTGTATAAAATTTTCCTCTCAACCTTCTGATCTCTTCTTGGGAAGTGAATGGGTTTAATGGAGGCAGAAAGGGCTAATGATGGAATACTGAGGCAATTCTCACAAAAGGGCTACAATATCTTGGGAAAGGAGGGGAAGTGAAATTAGGTAGACTTTCACTGTTCTTATGCTTAGATGTGAAATGAGACCCCAACACCTCCTTTTATATGAAAAAAGGATGATGGTTATTCGGTTGGGTGATGCGATATAGTAGGTGGATTAGTTGGGAAACTACCAATAGCCCATCAATTTCAGTGAATCCCTTGCAACTTTTTACTTCTTGCAACTTTTGGAGGTATACGCGGGTTGTAGTGGAGCAGCCTGAGTATGTACGCAGGCTGTAGTGGAGCAGGGCGTGTACATCTTCTAAAAAAATGGTTTTTTAAGAAGATTTACTCAGCAGTGCTTTGGTAAAAAATGAAAGTAAGAGGGCCAAGGCCATGTATGCATGTGTGGAGAAATTTAGGGTTATAACAAATTTAGTGGATGTGTCCCTTGCCCATGCACCTATGTTCGGGGACCCATGGATCTTTGTAGTTGAAACATAGCTTCTTCCTCATAAGCTCACGCCTCGTATCATCATCCAACTTCTCCTTACCCTTACACTCTCTTTGGAATGGTTTCCTATCCTGGTCCTTCTATGGCACAAAGGGTTTGGAAAAAAATTTGGTTTTCGTCACTGAATCTGCTAGATCTCTAGTGCATAGGATGGAATCCTGTAGTGTGTGAGGTATGTAGTCCTTCACCCATCCTCTCAAGGGTTCTGTGAGACCCTCTGTGAAAGCGTGATCGGTCTAGGCTCTGAAGTGTATGTCATTTTCACAACTATTATCTAAATCTTTGTGATAAATGCATCAGATGTACCAATTTGTCTCAACTAGGATAAGTCCCTAAAGTGGATCTCTGGATCCCTCCTTTCAAACATGTCCATAAGTCTCTCTATGAACTCCCTGTATGAGGTGATGTGATTGTGACCCAATGTCACCAGTCCATGGTGCCACCACTCATGGGCCTCTCCCTCCAAATGAAAAGTAGTGAAACTGATGGCTTTTGTTTCTCTCATCTAGTTTATCTTGTAGTACGTGTTGAGATTTTGTACCCAAGCTATGGAAGTACATATGAATGATCCATCGAAAGAGGGTACAGTGATTTTCCTTACTTTTTGAATGAACTCCATGTTATGTCCATGTTGTTTTTGTTTTCCTCCCCTCTGATGATCTCTAGGATAGTTCCTGAGTCTAAGTCTGCAATACTCTATTAAAGCCATGTCATTATGGAAATTTAGCCCTAGGGTTTCATACTCTCTCCTGTAATTAGCAATATCATATGCATGTGTGGTCGATCTCTATGCTACTGGATGTTGTGTTGTTGTTGGAAGTTCCCTATGAAAGATACGGAATAGTGTCCTGGGAATCCTACTCGATGATGTGTAGGTGCGAGTAGGTGAATGGGGTCTACTACCTTCCCCTAAGTTCTCTTTTGTTGCATGGAGGAAATTTACTCTTGGAATGTTCCCTGTAGCCAATCTATCTTCCAATTGTGCCAAAGAATGAGTCATGTCCTACTTACTTATCACCAAATTTCTAAGAACCTGCATGAAGGCCACTTCTAGGTCCATGGGTGCTTTCCAATTACCTTTTATCCTTTCATATATGTCCCCCATCCTCCTCTCTGCCTCAAGCTCTACCCTTCTTTTTGCTTCTCTCTATGCCTCTTCCTCTTCCTCTGAACTATGAGAAAAGGGGGGATAATCTGATCTTAGTCCTCTCCTCTCTATGTTCCTATTGTAAGTCACGAATTCATCACCTATATGCTCACGCCCCCCTAGTTTCTCTGTTGAACTCATGGAAACTTTAGTCATGGGCTAGCATGACTAAAGCTCTGATACCACTGTAATATCCCTAGATCTGCAAATCCAAATATTAACATAAATTGTTGACTATCTGCTACTAAAATTGATACTCTTTGGGATTTTAGATGCGGTTAAGGGTTTATTATTGAACTTCAATATTTTTGAGCTTCATGTGAAGCTTGCATGTTTTTTTTTTTTTTTTTTATCAGTAGAATTTCTTGTTTAGATATTTTGATTAAGTAGTCAATTACAAACAATCGCATGCATGTACAAAAATTCACTCACAATTGCATGCATGTAATAGTAATCAAATAGTTTCATATAGATCATATAATGAATGGATCTATGATGGAAATACAAATATATAAACTAGAAAATTACTAGAAAGTACATGCGATGATAGATCGGTGCCATGCAAGTCATGAAACATGAGATGCAAGTGGGTTGGATGACATGCATGAGGAACCGACACATCCAAGGTGGATCTATTTGATTCCACCACTAGAAACTGATGGAAGTTGGCTCACTGGATGCACCCTACTCCAAGCTCAATTGGGTCTGAAGGATCTATTGATATGCTAAGTCACCAAGGCTGGCGAGATTATTTCCCTTATTTTCACCCACAAGGTTATGCTACAACTGTCGGAAGTAGCTGGATAAGTCACCCTGGATGATTGCACCGTCGAAATTTGATAAAAATTGTCTCAATAGAGGCACCCTGCCTCCCACTCCAATGGGTCAGGTGGAATTTAGCTCAATGTCTTCCTAGATGAGTATATATGATAATTATACTATCATTGTTGCCGGTAAACCCACTACAAACACCCACTGCCTGAATGTGACGCCCTGGTGGCTAAGATGCTCAGAAACCTACTCTAGATGGTTCAATGGAAGCGCCTTGCCCTGATATCAACTGGGTTTAAACGGATAATATTCAGTAGGCTTCTTCAAGTGAAGTGACCTACTCTGTACCAGATTCCCTCCTCTAGAATCCAAGTTGAAACTGTTGTTGAAACTGTGATGAAGCAATGGAAAAAATATATGGCTTTCCCAATTTTCTAGGGTGTGTCTCTCAACATCAAATCCAATCTACTGGTGTCTTCCTCCTGGAATCCACAATGCTCCATTGATTCGCCTAAACCTGTGTTTTCTCCTCTAAGATCAATTCTCAAACCATAATCCACAATAATGAGGAATTAGCTCATTTTTCTCCTTCATATACTCTCCCAACTCTAATTCTTCGTTGACCTCCATAATTAGCTCATTTCACTTAAGTCACTTCTATATTTAGATTTATATTCCTTAAGTCACTTAAAAATATCTTTTCTCACTTTTCACTTAATGTCACTTTCGAAACATAACATTCCCTAGTGAAATGACATCAAATGACCCTTTTCCCTTGTTTCTTCATGGATATAGTCTAAAAGGGGATGTTTAGACTACTAATCCCTCCTCTTTGGAGCTCCTACTCAGAAAGGGACATTACATACTCCTTCTCTTGATATAGGTAATGATAGTCTAGTTTTTTCCAAACCCAAACCATCAGTAAGTTGGGTAGATGACGTTGAAGAAGTTGAAGCATCAAATAATATAGAACCTCTAGATCAAAAAATACAGGGATGGAAGGATTGGCAAGGACACCACCATATGCCAAAGAAGTTTGAATAGTAGTAGGGAAGAAGAAAAATACTCAATCAACAATGCATCCAATGGTAACAAGAAATCAAACTAGAAATCCAACATAACCATGTATTTCTTTTTTCGATTATTATGCCAACATTTTGTCCGAATATATTCATGCAAGGACTTGTGGAATGTGTTTTTCTTAGATATTTGACAACATGGGCCAGTGAATTTTGAATATGGGTTAATAATCCCTAGCACTAGAATTTGAAAATTTTTTCCATCTACTTCATGTCGACGAAGTCGATGAAAATTTTTAATACAATTCTAACCGTTTTTGTTAAAAATATATATATGTTTAATAAATTTTTATATTAATTTTTATTATTATAATTTATATTTTATATAATAATCATATTTAGTACACTTGTAACGATATCTATCTCTAATGTATCTAATTGTATTGATAATATTATACTAAATTTTAACATAATAACATTAACAAATATGTTTAATAAACATTTTAACAAATATATTTAATAAAGTTTTATATTAACTTTCATTATTATAGTTTATATTTTTTATTAATTACAATAATTTTTAGTAATTTGTTAAAAAATGGAATATATCTTAGAGATATTCCTAACCTTTTAACATATCAAAATTAAAACTATGGTGATATAAAAATGCTTCTCTTAAAGCTTTTCTATTAAAGAAATGAAATTTTAAAGCAATCCAAGTAATTATTTATCTTTTTTTAGGTTCGATAAATCAATAAACATTAAACATGATGATCATCATTATCATAATTAATAATCAACTTTTATTATTATAATTTATATGTTATATTTCAATAAAATTTATAATATTATACTATAAATAATATTAATATAAATCTATTCATTAAATTTTATTATTAATTAATCATATATGAATAAATTTCTTCATATTAATATATGATATATTATATTTTTTATATTTCATATAATAATTATATAAAATTTATAATATTATATTATAAATCATTTTAATATAAATATAACTATTAATATGTTTATTAAAGGTTTGTACTAACTTTTATTATTATAATTTATATTTTATATAATACTTATACATAATTTAAAATATTATAATATAATATTAAAATAATATTAATATAAATGTATTAAGCTTGGTGGGTTAGCTTGAGTGGTTGAGTGTTGTGGATTTCAAGTAGGAAGTCACTGTTAGAATATAGAAGATGGTGTGCCTGTTTTACCATTGATGATACCCTCGTCACCCAACCACAGGCCGAAGCCTCCCTCCGAGCACCTTAACCTTGACCTGAGAATTCCTCCGGAAGCAAACCCTAGGCTAGATAGCCAAACAAAGAGCAGTGCATCTCCCCCCAAGGATAGCGCAACACAAAAGACTGATCAGATGTTCCAAACCCTAGCCAAGAGATATCCAAACCAAATACTGAACTTGTTGTTGCTGCAGTTGCACCTGCAACCCTCCTCCAAACCTGCGCACCATCTGCAACTGTAGTGTGCACCAACTGGGAAAACTGCAGTCCTAAGATGTGACAAATGAAAAACTGGCGCCCTGTATTTATAGAAATCTTGCCAGTTTACTGGGGTCGACTTCTCCTTCTGGGTATGTGTCTGTTCAATATATTATTATTAATTATGGCCGACTTCTTCTCTTGGAGGATAATAGCCTAATATAAATTATATTCTTGAGCCGACAAGGCATCTAGGGTTATTAGCCAATTCATTAGGGTTTCTCTTGCTTTTCGGAGTCTTCTATTCTTGTCAGGTTCGCATGTAGAGGTAAATACCTCCCACAGCTACCATAATATTAACTCTCCCTCCTAGCTAGAGAGGTATTTACAGGTAATGGACTTGAGCAAAAAACATACCATTTACCCAGTAGCATCAATATAGTCATCTAGACTATTTCATGACTAGATCATGAGCATCACCATCAGCTGCATCAACTCTCGAAACCATACTTCATATGAGTATTTAGATATGATGTTGGATAAGTCACTCTCACCATAGAGTGAACAAGAGGAGTAAAAGCTCTTAACTATTTTTCGTCTGGAAAATATCTGTTCATCATTCATCTGAATGATCATCTCCAATAATATGCTGATAGTCTTCAAGGCAATTAGAACAAGGATAGAACACACTTGTGTCTATTCATAGTAGTACACAACTACAATCCAGTGGTTAACTACCACATCAAGTAACACACAAGTACTTGATCAGCAACGTATAGTTGCGAGCAGTGAAACACATTCACCACAGTAGTCCTCATCTACTGTCATATAGTCTTCATAACAAACATCTGAGAGCATCCTGCATAGAAACAATGTTATGATAAAAACTGTATCATCTGGGCCAATGTTTCACTCACGTCTGTGAGATCTGAAAGAATTTCTGCCCTCAATATATAACATCAATAATAATCATCTGGGCCAATCTTTCACTCACATCTGTGAGGTCTGAAAGAATGTATGCCCTCAACATAGAATATCAATAATAAGCTATCTGCCCCATTCTTCTCAACCAAGGAAGAGGGATTGTTTCTGATTTCTAAATCTGGACCATTTCCCACCCTGGGCCATTCTTCTGACACTAAACAAAGTGTAACCTGGAGAGAATGAGTCTGCCCTCGAGAAATGCTTGGACCATTCCTTACCCTAGGCCATTCCTCCAACACTAAACAAAGTGTAACCTGGAGGGAATGAGTCTGCCCTAAGGAATGATTGTCCTAGACTATTCCCCACCCTGGGCCATTCCTCCGACACCAAACAAGGTGTAGCCTAGAGAGAATGAGTCTGCCCTCGAGGAATAACTGTCCCTGATTGCTGAGCCTGGACTACTCCCCACACTGGGCCATTCCTCTGAAACCAAACAAGGTGTAGCCTGGAGAGAATGAGTCTACCCTCGAGGAGTAACTGTCTGGACCATTCCCCACCCTGGGCCATTCCTCCGACACTAAACAAAGTGTATCCTAAAAAGAATGAGTCTGCCCTCGAGGAATGTCTGTCCTGCATCAACCTCCAAACGGATGATTCTTCGAAACTGCTCACAACTGTGAACTTCGAAAGAATGACTGCCCGACGAGGTGGACCATTCCACTTGACCACTACTCAGAGTGACTGCCAAGAAGAATGATTGTCCTAGACCACTCCCCATAATGGGAAGTCGTTGTCTATGATACATCAGCAATCAGTCTGCCTCCCATGTTAACTACAATGGGAAGCCACT
>JASDQU010099787.1:434445-489142 GCA_032191745.1 Picea mariana | reverse complement strand
CTGTGTAGCAGCTTCCGTGTTTCAGCATCAACTTTGGACAGTTCTGTGTTTCAGCATCGGTCTTGAATACTAGTCTGCAGATATAGACACTTATGCACTTCTAATCAATGGTTAAGTACGAGAGTGATGTAAAATATCATGCAAAACATATTAAACGTGTAGTAATGAGAAAGGGTGTTGTGTACCTTGGAATGATCAGGTGAACTGATAGTATAAGTCTAAATACAGGTGATGAAGGGTATAACAATGGCAAAAAGTATGGGCAAAAAGGGTACATTGTGTGGTCCTAACAGTTACCTGGGTCACCAATGTTTCCAGTAAAGTAGAAGCACCAGCAGTATCAACTATAGGAGTTGTGGAAAAAGATGAATTCCCAAGTCCTTCAAGAAAACCAAAAATCGGTGGGTTCATGCCAAAAGATGGTGTAGTGGTTGAATCGGGCGGTAAATGGTAACAAGAGAAGGCATCAGAATATCTCGTAGATGGTGGATCAATGATTGGTGGGCTGAGTGGATCATTAAAAAGAGGATTTGTGTAATATGCAAGGCTTTCTACAAAGGTCGTGATCGGTTCTTCAATGTGTTGGCCACTTCTAGGAGTGATTCCCCCGGTTTCAGAAGTGTGATCTATGATCATTGCTTCATAAAAAATATTGTATTGAGGTTCCTGAACATCAGGTTCCATACCTTATATAATGTGAAATCTTTGATCCTAGGTCCAACTGCAAAATTCAAAGAAACACACTCCTATGAAAACTAAAAGCAATCAACCAAGCAACAACAGATTGAAAGATATTCTAAAGAAGGGATATCAAGCCACCAGCGAAGAAGTGAGAAGCAATTACCCCAACCTCCATGTAACATCCCTTCTCAATGAAAGAAACCCTCACTTTCGTGCGATCACCCTCCAAGGGTACTGAGAGTGTGATACGACGTCTTCCCCAAGTACCGTGGGAATCCCCCCATAGTCACCTCCATAGATACCTAGGAAGGCCACTAAGGATACCAACTTGCAGTCAACCTCCAGGAGAGTACAGTCTACATTCGGGACCCAATGTATGGGAAGGATATCAAAGTCCGAAGCTATTCAAGAGAAATGAAGACAAGTGGACCGGAAAGACCCTAGAGGACCCCGAACGGATTCAAAGTTCATGAAGCATCGAGACCAACTGAAACCAGTGGTTTCTCAAGAACAACCCCAAATATATTCTCCATACACTACGATTGGTTAACCTTTGGAGGGGTAATATTCGTTGCTCTCCCACATGTGATCTCGTGTTGAACCCCTGTGTGAGGGGGTTCCCGGATATGCTTATACGAAAGTTGGATTTGATTTCTCTTAGTGATGTACGGTCTGTTTAGTAATCTTGGACATTTCACTCACTTTTATTAGTCCAAAGACCCTAATCCTGTGTTATTGTTGGTGTGCTAAAACCAAAAAACATTATAGTTGATTTTATTAGCGCGTGGTTGATTTTAATGGATTTTAACTCAAAGGGTTCATGGAGATGAAACCGTTGATGTGAGAGAGACTCAACTCCAAAAGAATGCAAAAGAATGATATGTAGTTCATTCTTTTCGGTGAATTCTATGTATGGGAAGGAGAAGAGTTATATTCTTCTTAACACGAGAAAGCACTCAAAACAATATTGCAACTTCCGATTTCTGGGATCAATATTATGTCAAAATACCAAGCAAATGTTTCCGAAAACCAAAATTCACATGCAAAACTAGCTCTTTTTCCAAACATAAACCAAAACAAACTTCCTAATGAATGAAAAATTTCTTCGTTTGATTATGTATGCAAGAAGATATGCCAAAAAAAAATTGTAACTTTCAAATGGAATAAAAGACATCTATGTTCGACACAAATAAATACGAGGAAAAAAATCAATCAAACAAAGCGCACTCAAGATGATGAGAACTGAAAGAGAAAGAAGACAAACACTCACTAAAATCTTCGACCAATGAGCAGTAAGAAACAAAAATCAAGTTGAGTTGTGGTAAGTAAAAGAGTCATAATCATCCAGAAAGGAGAGATGTTTCAAATGAAGACAAGAAGGCTCAATACCAAGCAACCTTTGCAAACCCTAGTTGATGAAAAGTCCTAAACAACCAATCAATCTGAAAGCTTTGCGAGATGAAGATCAGACAAACTCAAAGGCAGAAAGAACCAAGGGATCTTGTTAACCCAAGGGGACCACAACTAGGAGAAAATTTGAAAACTCAAGGGAGAAACATAAATGAGTGATGAATGTCAAATTCTCATGCAAACAAAGTCAAAGATATTCAAGGAGTCTCTGGGAAAAATGATCCTCAATATTAGACTAAGAAAGAGCAAGAATAAAGGGGGGAAATCACCAAAACAAGGGGAATGGCACCCTTAATCTCAAGGAGATAGAGCACCATCTAGGGGAATGGCGACCTGCAAGAGACTCTAGGGGGGTGCCATTCAACTAATGGGGCCCTCTAGCAAGCTTCTGGGGAGCGCCAATGAGGTATATGGCACCCTAGTGTGAAGTGCATGGGAGTACCACCCTTCTGAAAAGTTCAAAAATAAGTTGAATTTTCCAAGGAAAATATGTATTTTTTACTACCAATGATGGGGATTTTCTCTCTAACATGATTTGGAGGTCGTGACAAATGTTTCTAAGGTGTGAATTGAGTTGCGACACTTACAAAAAGTACATGAATCATGTTATGACACTTGTGAAACTTGTGACAGTTTAGGTACAACACTTACGAAACTTGCAATACTTAGAATGTGACATTTGCAACAAATGCAATACTTAAAACATGATGTTTGTGCCATGTGCAACACTTTATATGCAAATGTGAAATTTTTATGTTTAACAATAGTGCATCGTACATTTCTGTACAACAACCATTAAACTATCCACCAATACCATACATACATATCCATACACCAAGGGTCGCATCCTTCTATATTTATTATCCTTTAATTTCATTATGAAAGTGCTTTACCATACGCACATATCCATACACCAAGGGTCGCATCGAGTGGTAAAGCACTTTCATAACGAAATTAAATGATAATAAATATAGAAGGATACTTTTAAAGTTCAAGTTTAATTAAAGTTCAAGTATTAAAGTATGAAAGTGCTTTACCATACGCACATATCCATACACCAAGGGTCGCATCGAGTGGTAAAGCACTTTCATAACGAAATTAAATGATAATAAATATAGAAGGATACTTTTAAAGTTCAAGTATTAAAGTGAAAGGGTTTTTATTTAGTTTTTTTAATAAAAGTACCATATAGAGGTATTTTATTATAAAAAAATGACTTTCAAAAGGGATCAAGATAATTAAAAGTGTCTAAGTTGTAAAAATTTATTATGGTGAAGAAGTAAGAAAGAGGAGTATTTTCATTGAAGCTATTATATATGTATATATAAAAGGGAAAGATTATATAAGAATGTGAAAAAAAGTTTGTGTCTCTGAAATTATTAAAGAAATTATAAGTGGAAGCAAGAGAAGTGGGAACTTTATATTTTGAGCATTCAATTAATTATTGAAGGGATATATAAGTTTCATAAATAAAATTATTGATGAGAGAAAAATGGAGTCTAGTAGATTTCCTAAATATTTGGGAAACTTTCAGTCGATGCTACTTAGACTCAAAGGGACACTAGGAGTGAAATATATCATTATTTATATTACACCCAGTAAATGTAATAATTATATTAGTACTAAATTTGCTAACTAGCTAGAGATTTCTGAGTCAAATATAATTGAAAAACTAGACTTTTGGAATGAGAAACAATATAACATAATTGATTTACAACTGGAAATTAGGTATTATACCGTTGTATCGCAATTCATTATCGGATCTTTATGGAGCAATGAGGGTGACATACTTATGGGTTCACATTCGATGGAAATATTAGGGTCATTCATTTTAAACACAAAGAATAAGTTTTTGAAATTCTCCTATAAGAAGAAAACGGTAACATTACAAGACACTACATCGGAACCAAATTCAATAACACCAAAAGACTTTAACAATATCTCAAAATTAATATTTCAAGAAAATCAAAATTCAATATCAAGGATACAAAAAGAATTTAACAAAGTCATCATGCATAAAAATGATGAAATTTCTCTCTCTTTTTTTTTTTTTTGGACTCCTGCTCTGCTAAGGTTTGAGTCACAAACTCTGGGCACGTCGCCCTGCTCTCTGTTGTTGCGGCCATGGAGGCTGAGGGAGGGGGGCATACGGGCCCCTCTTAAAGCTTTGTCACTGCTCAGGAGCAAGGCTCCAAACATTTCAAACGACCAACCTTCGAACTTCTGGCTGAAATGCAGCATATCATTTCGGAGGAAGAGATGTCGAAGGAGAAACCGATGGAGATAGACCTAGAATCCAATCACCTGAAAATCGCTCGCACTTGGGAACTAGGAAAATGCATCCTGCAGGCCGCGACAGCTCCGAAATATACCATCATCTCTCAGAGAATAAAAGACCAGAAACAATACATGAGGGATTTCTCCATGATAGGGAAATTTCTGGGGTTATGGCCTTCGAAAAAGGATTTAGTCAAATGGATTCAGCATTTGTGGAAGCCCAAGGGCCACTACGACCTCCAATTTGGATCAAAAGGCTTCTTCACCATCATCTTGCACAACCTGGAGGACAGAAACAGAATCTTTGAGGGAGGGTCGTACTTTTACAACTTGGAAGGCCTATTCCTCTATTTCTGGATGGAAAGGTTCAGCCTCGAGAAGGAAGATTTCACACATGCCCCGGTATGGATGAGGCTCTATTCACTCCCACAAGAATTTTGGCTGGAAGAAGTTCTCACAGGAATCGGCAACACTATTGGCATCTATGTCAAAGCTTCGGAGGCAACAAAACAATGAAGGTACGCCACCTATGCTCGAATCTGTGTCTATTTGAATATTTCTAAACCTCTCCCTGGAGCCATTACCCTACATTATCAAGACGAAAAATGGCCCCAGACCCTAGACTATGAGCACATTTCATTCCGCTTTCGGAAATTCCATGAGCATGGTCACCTCTCCCATGAATTCCCTTTAAATAACCCCATCAAATCCAATTCGGAAGATCCTGACAAATCTAAGGATGGCTTTACCCAAGTCACGAGTCGACGTGGGCATCAAGACAAAAAATCCCCCCCTCGGGCTCCCCCCCAAGCCCCCCTGCACCCTCAACCAAGAACTCCTTTGAAGCCCTTAAAACCTCGTCAAATACCCCCAACACTCTTGTCGACCCCCTGATTAATCCTACAATCCCTGCGCTCGGTCAAGGATCCTCAAGCCCAGTCCCCTCAGCTCCAGGATCTTCCCAAATCCCACCTTCAGAGGCTTCCCTTACTCCAAATCTCGGACTAGAATTTGGGGACCCAGACATAGATCTGGAAGATCAGGAGCTCGCAAGTATTGATATAGCACATCTGGAGCAAGCTTACCGAAAACAACAGTTGTACACAATATCACCGGATCAGCTGTGCAAGGTCCACAAAGTCTTTCTCAAATCATTTGCAGGAATATCAGCCTGTGCCAATACGAATCTAGGTATACAAAAAGGCAACCCAAAGGAACAATGCAAACCTACAAAGGATGAGAAAAAAAGAGGTAGGAAACCAAAACACCAGCTCATTCAAGATGTGGGAAACTTCCTTGTAAACTCAGGTCATATCCATCTAATCTCAAGCACATCCCTAAGAAGGTTACTAAAGAGAATAATGAGATCCTTATGAGCCATATCACTCAAGAGGAAGTTGATCAAGCCCTTTGTGATACCCCTCTGGGAAAGGCTCCTGGGCCAAACGGGTTTACCTCAGACTTCTTCCACAATTGTTGGAGCATCATCCATGAAGACGTCTGGGAAATCATCGAGGACTCTAGAAGATCTGGGAGGGTCCTTCAAGCCCTCAATTATACCTTTCTCACCCTGATTCCCAAAGAGAACAACACTACTTCCCCTTCACATTTCCGACCCATTGCACTCTACAATTTCATTTATAAGATCATCACGAAGATCATTACAAAACGCCTTAAACCTATTCTACCTTTCATAATTTCTCTGGAGCAATTGGGCTATGTGGAGGGTAGATAGATTTTGGATAGTGTTATATTGGCTCACGAAGTAATCCATTTGCTTCACACGACCAAGTCTCAACGTATGCTTTTAAAACTGGATCTCTCTAAAGACTTTGATAAATTAAGCTAGAATTACTTGAACTCAACCCTCCTTGCCTTTGGTTTTGACCCCTCCTAGGTCTCTTGGATTGTCAACCTCACCTATTAATCCCTATTTTCCATCATGATCAATGGTGTCCCCTCCAAACCATTCTCCCCCTCCAAAGGAATAAGGCAAGGGGACCCTCTTTCACCCTTCCTCTTAATTATCATGGTGGAAGGACTGAGTAGAGCCATCAAAGCAGCCATTACAGATCATACACTCTCTGGTCTTACCCCTCATGGAATTTCTCCCCCCATCTCCCATAGTCAATTCGTGGATGACATTATCCTAATGGGGGTTCCCACAGTCTAGTAATCACATCGCATCAGATCTATCATGAACCTTGTATGCGAAGCTTCAGGCATGGAAGTCAATCTCTCCAAATATCAAGTATTCTTCTTCAACACACCCATCCAGATCCAAAACCAAATTACATAATTATTGGGATTTTCCTGCAGCATACTCCCTTCCAAATACTTGGGCATCCCCCTTATTGATAACCCATTAAGAAATACCTCTTGGGACTCTCTGTTGTCCAATTTTCGGAAAAAACTTTCCCTGTGGTCCTTTCGCTCTCTCAATCTTCCTGGTCGCCTCATCCTCCTCAAGTTCTTCCTACAAGCCCTTCCTATGTATGTCTTCTCAGCTCAAGCTTCCCAAAACTTTATCCTCAACACCTTAAGGAATATTAAAAAGAGTTTCCTTTCGCAGGGAACAAAAGAAGGACTCAAAATGACTCTGGTTAGCTGGAAAAAATTTTGCAAACTGAAGATGGCAGGGGGTCTTGGCCTCAGAGACCCAGCTCTGGTCAACAAGGTCCTCAGCGCAAAAATTTGGTGGATATGGTTAAAAAGACTGCAAGATATTTGGGTGCGCCTATGGAATAAAAAATACACCCCATCCATCCAAGAAAGGGAGTTCATCAGGTGGAATGGTCAGATCTCTGGCTCTCTCATTTGGAACGTAGCTAAGAACAACAAGGGACTCATAACAGATCACTCTTTCTGGGAGCTACAGAATGGGTCTACAACCCTCTTTTGGAGCGACTCCTGGCAACATCTTCCACCCTTGAACTCGGACCCCATTCTGATCATTTTCATTCCCCCCACAACAGAAGCAGGCCTCCTCAAAGTGTCATACTTCTGGAATCCAGAAGTCACAAGGAACACTTGGCGCAATTGGAAAAAATCTCACAATGATCTAAACATCCCCCTAGAGCTAAACATCCAACCACTGTTGGATCACCTCAACTCAAGGAAAATTTGCAGTCAATAAGGGGAAGACATCCTCATATGGGGCCACACTACCACCGGCACCTTCAACATTCAGGAAGCTTACCTCCTAAGGGCATGCCATAGATCCTTACCAAAAGAAGCGGTCTGGGGGAAAATGTGGGGAGAAAAGCATTGGCCAAAAATCAGTACCTTCCTTTGGTTAACGGTGCATAACAATATCTTCACCTAGGATAAATTAAGGAAAAGAGGTTTCATCGGTCCTTCCTGGTGCCACTTATGAGGAACAGAGGAGGAAACTCAAAACCATCTCCTCAATCTATGCTGATACAGTTCGTGTATTTGGGATCACAGTGCCAACATCATGAGAACTACAAACAGAAACCCTACAGGCATCCAGGAGACAATCAAGGGATGGAGAGACTCAATTTTTCAATCTCCCATCCTAAATAAAATCTGCCAACTTCTACCGGGTTTCAATCTCTGGAAAATCTAAAAGGAATGGAACCGAAGAATTTTTAAATCAGCATCTAGGAATTGGTAAGAATTTTGGACCACTATCCATTCCAATATCAAAGAAAGAATCTATTTTCACCATTGGGCAGAACAGGACTTAAACTGCCCAATGAATGAGCATCTCATACTCAATTCTTGGCAACTCAAATTTCCCCCCCCTTCTTGTACGCCCCTCCATAGCCATTAGTAGAAAGATCAACCCGACCCATTGGGAGGATTCGCAAGAAGGCTGCCACAAATTAAACTTTGATGGACCTTCCAAGGGGAATCTGGGACCTGCAGGATATGGAGCAGTCATTCGTAACAGCAAAGGGGAAATCCTCCACATCGTTGCTAGATCTCTGGGCCGCAACACCAACAACACTGCAGAAATCCAGGGACTCCTCAGATGTCTGAAAGCAGCCAAAGATTTGAGACTTTCCCCCATCATAGCAGAAGGTGACTCACATATTGTCATCAACCTACTCTCTCTTCTCCTCAATGGTGCAGGCCCAGAGAAAATCTCCCCCAGGTAGAGACTTATGAATGGTCTTATCATAATCAAATCTCTTCTCCAACCTCAATGGGTAATTCTTCCTTCCCATGTTCGAAGAACAGCCAATCAAGTTGTTGATATATTGGAAAAAATAGGGGTAGACTTGTAGGGGGGAGACTTCATGCTCTCCTACCTTTGCCTCTATACATCCCACATTCATCGCTTGCAGAAACATAGCCAACAACAAGGACCAATCCCCGAACGGGGTGTTAACGGGCACAACATGCGAACAAACTAAGGGGAGGACATATTGCCAAACGTCCTGCCACCTGGAGCTGGCACAGACGTGCCCCCCCTCATCCATCAACTCATGAGTTTAACATCCTTGTCGTCGTTCTTTGCACCTCATGTGAGGCCAGTGTATTGCAAGCTTGGGACGTTTCGCACTAGGGGAGTTTTTATGGTGATAGACAGAAAGCTTCTGCAGTCCCATCTCCAGCTCAAAAATGGAGCTCATAGGCACGAGCCTGGATGCGTCGAAGGCCATTGAAATCCTTATCCTATGAACTCTCATTTCTCCATGGTTTTAGAGACCTCCTTGTCTTTTTAGTACGAGCTACACTCGCCCTCCTGGATTTTCAGGTGCGAGCTTCACTTGCTCCCCAGGACTTCAACCTCTTATTTCTCTCCATGCTCTATGCATTTTCCTTGGGTCTGGTTGGCTAGGACCAAGCCCTCGCTCTGTTTATGTGATTTCCTCTGGTTTTCGAGGGCCAATTCCATGCCTCGTCTCAGGGGCAAGTCAAAAAGAGGAGTTGCTTGGTATGCAACCAAGCGAAGGGTTGCGCCTGACTACGTTTCTCCCCAAGACACTGAGGGTGTCCCCACTTAGAACCCCATTGTAGATCCTACTCCCACCCACCCTACTCATGAAATCACTATGGATCTCTCCCCGCTCTCGAACCCCTACGCCTGTGGAATCAAATGGTTCGACGGCTTGGGGAATTCTCTTGGTTTTTCCCCTCCTCCCCTGTCTCCACCTCACAACTCTCCACCGTCGCCCTACCCCCTGATCACCCTCCCCCTCCAGTCACCTCCACTCCTCATTTTACTTCAGCTCCTTCCTCTATTTTTCCCTCCTCTTCCTCCAACTCCCCACTCTTCCCCCCCCCGCTCCCCCCAGCGTGCCCCCATTGCGCAGAAAGAGAAACCTTCGAGGAGTCCTTGGACGACCTCAAGTGAGCATTATGGGATGTCAAAACTTCTATTCACAAGCTTCAAAGCAAGGAATTGGAGCATTGGAACCACGTGGACCTCTTAATGTCCTTCTTGCAGGACGTCCGTTAAGCAATATCAGACAGAGACATGCTCGCTAGAAACAATTTGCAGGTGCACCAGGCTTTTGTTGGGCAAAGGTTCGACCCCGGAACTAGTTGGTTATGCAGCTGAAATTTGTTTTTAGTTTTGTTTCTATAGCCATGAGAGGCCGCCCATCTCTAGGAAATTCGGTCTCAGTTTGTATTCTTAGTTTAGCACTCAGAAGTTATGCCCTACGTGGCACTATAGTTTTTCCTTTCTGCAAATTTTGCATAGGTATTTTGGACAAGTGGCAGTTGTGGTTTCCCATCAAGGCACTGCTGCCACATTTGAATAGGAAAGACAGACAGATGTAATTTCCATATTTTTGCAGGCTTTAATCTAATTTTCTAACTTACAAAAAAAAATGATGAAATTTCTCGCTTAAAAGACCACATTCAAAAACTAGTTACACAGATAAAGAAGTCAAAGGATAGAAAAAAATGCGTTCAGAAGTTCGAACAAGAGCATCAAGATATCGAGAAGAACCTATAAAAAAAATGAAGAAAATTCTCGTCTGAAGAACCTTAATCAAGGGCTACTATAACAAATCGAAATGTTGAAATAAGAGAAACTTGAAAATTCAGACATTAAAGATATCGACAAATCAGATAATGAAGAAAAATCGTATATAAAAATCATAATCAAAACATACATATGCAAATTAAGAAGCGTAATAATGATAAGAGGTTGTTGGAAAACAAGTTAGAACAAATCCATAATGAAGCATCAAAGTCCCAAGGAGTAAAAATCCAAGTTGTGGAAAAAGGAACAAATATAGATCCAATCAACATCACAACTCAAGAATATGTCAATCTAGTTGAAGAAACTACATATAGGGATGTTGGAGTACAAATGATGGGAACCCCAAGTGTACGTACTAATAGAAGTTCAGAAATTAACCAAGCAACATCAATGCGTGAAGAGAATCATATATTGAATTAAACCAAGAAAACATTACAATCATGATAAGGGAAAATAATGTTATAAGAACTCCTTATCAAGATCCAAATCATTAAAGAAGATATATTAAACAATCAAAGTATCAATATCACTTATTTCAAAAAAAACTAAATTATCCTCTGAAAAATATTGATATCGACGCAATTAAGTCTCATGATAACAGTTCATCGTGGAAGTGAAACATTCTGCAAAGAATTGAATTAGGATGGTCTAATCCTTTTACGGTTCAAAAAAATTTCTTGCCACTCATAGGTTCATATCATCTCATATCATCAACTACGACAAAACAAAGAATGATGTGATGACATTACAATCCAAAGAAAATACGTCTAGTCCTTCCATCACTATACTTTGAGGACAAAGCATTTCAAAAGGGGAAGGAAATGTTATGAACACAAATATATAAATATAAATATATAAATGAATAATCAATAAATTAGTAATAAATAATTACTTATAAAAAGACACCTTCTTGATAAAAGTTCATGTCTCTTATGAAAGGGAACCCATGCATGGGTATATATGAAACCCTCATTTCTCATTTGTAATAATATTATATTTTACTCATATATTTTATATATTATTTATGATGCTAAATGGATTTATTTATATTCCAAGTATTTTGGATATTTCATGTATTAACCGAGTTGGTTCATCTCATACAGTTTCTCCTGCATGATGACATTGACTGCACCATCCTCACCCAATGAAATTTATTTTTTGAAGGAACTCCCATGTGGGTGCCTTATTATATAAATCAACCACATCAATATTTGTGTTTTGTAGGACATTTTGATTTCCAAATTGTTTTCCACCACCAGAAATGATGATCTTCTCTTCCTTCCTCTACCAATGTTTTGTAGCCAATTTTCGGAACATAAGCTCTAGCAATATCTAGTGACCAAATCAAATGGTCCTCCTCATCTTTGAGTCTAACATTGTAGCATTTCAGGATGTTTGTGTACATATTCCACAATTGTTCATAATCTCCCCCAAATCCTAGCTCTTTCCAGGATAGCCATTGTTGGTGCCAAGTTGTAGTCCTTCCCCACTTTGCAACCTATCTAAGTTTATAATACCCTTTCTTTATTAATTCATGTATCATCTGAAAGGGTAGTCTATGCATACCTTTGATTCCAACCCAAGGTTCTAGGTCAATTTGGACTTTATCTCCTTTCCCAATTTTCCAGATCATCTAATTTCCAACCAGATGGAATGCATAGGTAATCGCTTACATATTATTGATGCATCGTTTGATTGTTTAAGGTGTTTTATAACCCAGACCTCCACTATATCATGGGATATATACTTTTCTTTTACAACTTGAACCCACAAACCTATTCCTTGAATTAGCCTCCATAAAAAATTTGCAACCAAGGCATTTGAGAATAGAAAGGGATTTTTAAGCCCCCATCCTCCATTAGCTTTTGGTAAGCCTAGATTTTTCCAATATACCAATACTAAGCCTTTATTATTTTGATCTCCAAACAAAATGAATTTGTAACAAATTCTCTTAATGGTTTCCAATACTCCCTTTAGGACCCAAGTAAGCGATGCCTAGTAAATCAGAATCACTTCAAGGATTGTTTTTACCAATACTAGACAACCTCCTCTAGAGAGCCACATGTTGCACCATGTGTTTAATTTCTTTTCCAATTTATCTATCAACTAGTACTAGACACATTTTTAATATTGGTTTGGCTTCAAAAAGAAACCCATATACTTCAGGACCTATTCTAATTATGCCATCTAAAAAGGGAATAATTGAGCAAAATGATTATTTTCCTACTTAGATATCCCCAATAAAGTGATCATGAATTTTTATTTGTTTATTAGCATTCTAGTAGACTTACAAAATAAATCCATGAATCCTTTTAATTTCTCAACGATCCTTCAAGTTCCTTCACAAAATATCAATATTTCATCTATTAAAAGAAGATGTGTGATGTTCCACAATGCTCCAATAAAGACCCCCTTGAGACTACCATTTCTTTTTTCTTCATTAATTGTCATACTTCAACCATCATCTATTAAGAGAAATATAAGAGAGGATAGAGGGAACCCCTTTATAAGGCCTCTCCTTGATCGAAAGAAAGGGGATGTCTCTCCATTTATTAATGAAACAAAAGATATTGATGATATGAAACTCATAAACCATACAACAAACTGATGACAAAAACCCAAATGAATTAGAATAAGTCTAATGTAAATCCAACTTACCCTATCATAAGCTTTGGAAAATTCCACTTTCATCTCCATCAATATTTGGTTCCTAACTTTAATTGAGTGAAGGAATTCTTGAGCTATCCCCACTGCCTCATGAGTCTACATTCCCTCTAAAAACCCTAATTGTTCTCCGGAGATTTTATTAGATAAAATTATTTTTCAAACTTCTAGATATAATCTTTGAAATAATTTCTTTAAATGCAATTGCATAAGGATATAGGCCTAAATTTCTCAAAAGTTTTTGGATTGTCTTCTTTAGGAATCAGTGCTAGGAAGGTTGTATTAAAGGCTCCCAACATTTTCCTTTAGTTCTTGTAGTCTCTGCAACTCTTCTTAAATATTCTTCTATGAATTCATAATAGCCTCAGAAGAATTCCACAAGGAAACCATTGGGCCTAAAACTTGTTTTCCTTTTGAAAACTCAGCAAGATATAGAATAGTTATTATTTCGCTACTTCCTTTATTAAGGCATGAATGTATTCATGATTGACAAAGCTAGGGAAGGAGTTTGGCAACCTAATAACCTTTTCTAGCACAAGTTTCCTCTTTGAAAAGGGAGGAGAAATGTCTTACTCCTTCATATGCCATGTACTTAAAGTTTGCGGCCCAAGTATCATATCCTTTATCAACTTTTCATACATAATTAGAATTCTTTCTACATTTTCCATACCTATGAAAATGTTGTGTGTTTTCATCACCATCTTGTAGCCATAAATCCATACTCTTAAGCCTCCATTATTTTAATTTTTCTATAAGAATATGCCTCTTTTTGTCTTCTACAAGCTTTGCTTCTACCTTTTTCTCCTCACTCGTATATCCAAAACCTTCACTCTTTTATATTATATCTAGGGTTTCCTCCACTTCTCTAAGAACCCTATCATCTCTCAATTTTTTGTCTCTTACCCATTTAGCAACTACTTTTTTAGCTTCTTTCAGTTTTTGGTAAAATTGAATGGGAGAATTCTCTTAAGTTACCATTATAAGGTTTCCAAACAACTTTTATTTTCCCTACAAACTCATCCACTTTCATCCATTCTAGGTTTAATTTGAAGGAGTTGGTAGGTTTCTCTAAAGTAGGTGCCACTTCCAACATTATAGGATTGTGATCATAATCCCACCTAGAGGTGATTCATTGTTTAATTCAAATGAATTCATCAAGAAAGTATTTATAGATTAAGAACCAATCAATCCTCTTGTCAATTGTAGCTTCCCCCACTCCCTTGTTTTTCCAGGTAGAGGACAATTTTGTTGGTTCAATATCCAAAATACCCACTTCTTCAAATTTTCTAAGAAAATACAATGAAAGGTAGTCCAACAGTGCAATTGAGCCCCAAACTTATGAATCTCCTAAATTCAAATTCAAGTCTCTGCCTATCGCTTCTAATACATTTTGACTACAATCCATTCTAAAAAATTTGTCCTGGTATTCCACCATGTCCATGTAAGGACCATAAACATTCAACACCGTGATATTTTTCCCAAAATCCAAGGAGAAAAGGGAGGTCTCTAATCCTAAAGGAAAGACCCAAGAATTAGTAAGGGTAAAGAAGCATTTTTTCCATCCAATTATGTTCCCTCTCAATCTCCCAATGGCATCTATATAGTTGATATCCTAATTACTAAACAATTTATATAAATCCTGAGTGATTTTATCCCCGTTTGACATAATCCCTAGTAGCGGGATAGTAGAAGGTTTGATATTGTCAACTAATATCTTTAGGGTAAACTTATTTGAGGGGCTAGCCAACCCTCTACAATTGAGGGTCAAAAATTCATTTGGAATCCTCAAAGGGGGCATTTGTTGTAAGATCCCCTATTAAGGATAATTGTTTCCCACATCGGATTTATGAAGATGCTTGTTTTTAATCCATGGACACATAAGATTTCCTTTCCCTTTGATCAATCCCCTCACCACCTTGCATAGAAAATAGAGAGCACCTTTGTTTATAGAACATAGATTATACTTCTCAAGTTCCAAGGGATTGGAATCATGGATATCCTTCCCATCCAAGTCAAAGTCAAGGCTAGGGTTTGCAGAACATCCTTCAGGACCTTTACCAGCATACAACCCCTTTGTAGTTCCAAGATTAGGTATGAAGGGAGGGGGCTTGGGGTTTTTTATTCCATACAAGATAGGTAGAAAATCACTCATGGATTTTGAACCTTTTCTTCCAACCTCATTTCCCAAAGACCCAAAAATGATATTTTCTAAAGAAATAATTTAAATAAACAGTAAGATTGATATGTCTTACCCGATTTTTTCTTCTTCTATTTGTTGTCACTAATCACATCTAGGTTTGGATCCTTGTGTTGACCTAGCACTAAGGTTTGTAAATCTTCTTCCAGATCCCTTAAATGATGATTTTCTAGGATCGCCTATACCCCCACATTCTCCTCTTTGCTCAAATATTGTATTGTTTCCTTTTCAACCATCTCCAAACCTCTCAAATGCTTTCTTAGTGACCAAATATCTCGATAATTTGGGTAATTACAATTTGTAGCCAAGTGCCCATAACAGTGGCAACACACACATCTAAAGGGTACTTATTCATAGTCTAGGTTAAGATAAAAAAGATCAACACCCCTTTGGAAATGCATTATCTCTGCCAAACCTTTGCTAACCTTCAATCCAATCAAAACTCGATCCATTCCATCATATCATGTTTCTAGATGGGATATGTTTGCTTTATAATATATGCCTAAATCATTGTCAATTTCGTCAAAAACCTCTTCGGACCACAAAATCAAAGGTATCCCAACAATTCAAACACACACTAGTAGAATATCCACACTAGTCGATCTTGCATCAAAATCAACAGGCCATTTATTTAAGAATATGGTTTGTGAGCCCCATCTCCAACGTTGGTGCAAAAGTTTCTCTACTTCACCTATTGTCCTAAACACCATGACCAAATAGCCTTTAACTAATATCACGGTTTGTGAGAAGCATCCTACCAAAGGTTCAAAGTTGATCTTTGTATAATCCTTCAATTCCTCGTTGTTAATTATTTTCCCAGGAAATCAACCTATGAGAGCTCAGTCTCCCATCTCCATTATATCATTTAATTTGGTTTTTCCTCTTGAGTTCAACCTAACAATCTCCTAGGTATTTTTGATACACTTACATCACTTCGGTTTCCTTAATCCCTCCTAAGAATGTAACCCTACAACCTCATAATTGGAGGAAGGAACTCTTCTCATAATCTTTCAGTCCAACATTTCTCCCACAAAAGCATAAACATAGACACTATCCTTTCTTTTGACTACGCAATTGCATTGGGTTTTGAATTCATTACTAGCCTCAATCTAAGGGTCTGTAGTAACATACCTTGAATGCATTACTCCCCCATCCTCTTCTGACCAAGAGATCATGGTATGCAGACCTACCGGATCAGATTCATAAATATTTACATGAGGCAAACCATTAATGCATTGATGATCCTCGAAAGGACCATCACAGGGTCTTGTCACCCATTTCCTACACCTAGCCCATGGGCCTAAATCTTTGATCAGACAATTCATGAGCTAGCTCACTTAGAATAGCTATAGTATCCTCGTCCAATGGATGAGACCCCAACTACCAATCCCCAAGTTGGACCAAATTTTGTGTCCCTTCATCGGATCTGATGAATAATCCAAGTCATCCTCCTCCATACCCATTCTTATTCCTCGTCGACCCTTTCTAACACCTTCACAATCAAAGATCACCATGGAAAAACCCTAATTACCTTATCCCCTCCAAGTTGGAAGAAAAAATTTTCATTGATTAATATGTCCTCTAACAAATAAACAAACTAACATAAATCCTAAACACCTATTGCAAAGACTCTTCAACACAAAATAAGTAAATGTTTAATTTCTATCTACTACTAATTTCCATATGCTACCCATCCTCGATACCCATGATATCTCAAACCCTCACACAAAATTCCCACCCACTTCACTACCGCGTATCTCAAACATCAATAAATTGAAATAATTATTGTAGTCATACTATTGATAAAAGCACATAATTGATAACACTCTATTCTCTCACGCTTACACCTAGCTTCATCATCGAAACAACACTTATAACACCCATGGTGGAAGATTAGCTTAGAAAGAGGTGCAAAATCTAGCCAACTTACACGATTACTTTCTCAACATGGGCAAAGTAGAGAGATCAACTTCTTAATGTTCCCATAAACATAGTATTAGTGCCTAATTGCTCGAACTCATAACTTCGAGTGCAGCCAATTAGTACATGCAACGGCTTAGTACATGCAATGTACTTTTTCTTTGCTTTAACTTTCAAAGTTAAAGTTCTTTCTTCCAAACCCTATTATCCCTGGTTGGGACCGAGAGTCACTAGTCAATTTATTATTCCTCGTTGGGACCCCTTTCATGCAAATTCAATATATAATAATATTATAATTTAAATAATATAAAATATTATATCTATTGATATTATTAAATGTTTAATATGATTTTTATTTATTATTATTTAATAATTTTTATTATAATTGATATTTTATATAATTAGTTAGATATATTTTAAATCTGGTACACTATAGGTATTAAAAGATGTAAATGTTTTTATTATTTAATTTTATGTATATTTTAAGAAATTTGATATCTTTAAGTGATTAATAGCTTTCGGTTGACATTGGGTTTAAATTAGGTTTAACGTGAATCTAAGATGATAATAGTTTAATTTTTTTAATTTTGTCTATATATGTAATTTAATTATATATTTTTAATAATTATATATTTTTAATGTAATACTAATAATAATAATAATATATTTTTAAGATAACAACTAAGTTAGATATCAAATTGATAAAGTCTATTGAGATATACATACCTTACTTTCTTTGGATTTTATTACAAATTAACAGTGATATTTTAACAGGTTGAAGGAGCTATTGAAAAGTTATCAGTGTGACCTGTTTTAACACGTTGAAGCTATTGAAAAACAAATTTTGTCGATGAACGCTGCCTTTTCCACGTTACAAACTCGGCTCTCTCCCAAATGCTAAACTGCGTTTTTGGCGGCGTTGCCTTATGACTCTTTCTTCTCTGCCAACTTCTAGGCTGAGAAACGGTTTATATTTGGGGGCGGTCTTTTTCGTTGAATCTACGCTGCTTCAGGGTTATTTTTTCAGAGATTAAACTTGTACATTTACTCTTCCCTGATTTTCTATCTTCTTCTTATCCTTTGAAGTAATATAAAAACATGAGGACCGAATAAGTGGACATCACATTCGAATTATCTACCTGTATCGACAGTGACCTGGAGTGATGATAAATTCTATCTGCAGTCACATCAATCTTTGTGATAACATTATCACAATGGAATAGAAAGAAATATTAGATAATATAACTAAACGAAAAAACATTAACATTATCCATAATGGATTGAAAGGAAGAATATATACATCAATCTTTGTGATAACACTATCCATAACAGATTTGTAAACAAAGAATATTTTATAACTTAAAGAACATGGAAAAATACAGTTGCCACCTCCTTCCAAAATACATGAAGAGCATCATCACAAATCATGTAGAGTGCAATTTATGACAGGATAGCACATTATTGTAAACGATTATGTATCCTATATATTATATATTATTGGAAAATCAGTCATTATTGTAAATGAAATATATATATATATATAAAAGAAGGCTCGTTGTATTGTAAAAAATGTCTATTCAAATTAAATAAAACAAAACAATTTATGGTGGCCATCCTCACTTCAAAGACCTCATTAGATGACTAGCAATGTAATAAACATAAATAAAACAAAACAATTTGAAATGTATATAGTGGTCATCCTCACTTCAAATACCTAAGAGCAATAGTGTAGGATGTTACAATGATTAATATTGTGATTTTTGTGTGCATGAAATGTTTTTAAAAAAATAAATTAAATTAGTATATATTAATAAAACAATGTTGTTTGTAATTATGGAAATAAATTGTGTATGGGTTTTTGAAACTTTCAAAGTTTAGAGTGGACACTTCAGTCATCATTAAGAATTATAGAAGCATAATTGAGTATTTAAATAAATACAAATAAGTTTGGTTAAGTGTAGTCCTGTTGACGGGCGAAATTGATCGTCCGTCAACTGGAAGAGTGGAACCAGTCCTGGGTTGTCTAATAACCCAAGCCGTTTGGGATGAACCACCCTGACGGGTTTAGCGGCTCTGTTAGCCGATCTAAGGTCCTAAGAAAACAAAAGAAAAACTATTCTAAACTAACTAATCTAACTAAAACTAACTATTAAACAAACTAAACTAATCTAACTATTCTATATATACAATCTACTAACTAATACTATACTAACTCTAACTAATTAGCTATCTAACTACTAACATAAATAAATCTTATTCACAAAATGTACAATATCTACAATTTACAGATTTAAACAAAACCTGAAAAATTCATTTATATTCTGCCCTAAGACAGAGAAAGATATTTTCGTTGATTTTATAATTTTATGAACAGAAATAAAACAAAAACTAACTAAACTAAACAACTAATATACTAATTCTAACTACACATCTAAGTAAACATATACCTAACTAAACTACTTAAATTATACTAAACAAATTAACGAAAATAAATCACAAACTAACCTGGAGAAACGCTCCAGATTTGTCCTGTGTATGATGACTTTCTCAGCTGATCGGAGGGAGGAAACCTGCACCGAATTATCCAAGAGCTTCTCGTAAACAATAGCTGCAGTGCTCTTCAAGTATGATTACAGGACAAACAAGACATAAAAATCTACAACAATCTTATGATTTATAAATCTTCACCGTTAGATAAATCTGTATGCAAAGACTTATACAAAATAATTCAATTGATGAAGAAGAGAAATCTGTCATTCATTAACTGAACAAAGTGATTGATGTATTTTTAAAGTAATGAAAGAAATCAGATATGGATCACATTAATTAAATCAAATCATTTTGCAATAGACTATGATAGCTAATGTAGTCTATAATCAACTGCAAATGACATGCATAAACTTGAAACAAAAGATTGATATTATGAAAGCGAAAGTTGTAGCAATAACATCAATTATTGTCTCAGTTTGTATTAGAAATCCATAGCCTGGTTCTCCCACAAGTGAGGATGATCCTTATTACAAAAAAATAATAAATATTTAAAGACCTTCCACAAGGTAAAACATCCCTGTGGAAGTTATCAAAACTATTTACATAAAATCTGGGAAGATATCCCAAGTCTGACTAAACTAGGAACCTAAAATAAAACTAAAACACACAAATATCTCCTAGACTGTCTAGCATGTCCAATGCAATTCGGATGTACCTGAAAATGGTCAAAAATGAACCAGTTAGGAGGATATTTTGTTAAAGAAAATGATAAAAATCTAAATCTATAGACTAGCTACAGAATCTTGCAATTCTGTAGCTGGTCTAAATAAGACACGGAATCGACATTAAAATCGACTCAAATCATTCAAGAATTAAATTCAACTAATAACAAGTAACTAATAGCTATTTGAAAGACAAACGAATCATTCAAATCAAGATAGTTATACTAATTCGAGATCAAAACAAAACTAAAATCAAATGACTACAGAGATGCATATACTCTGTTTCGTTTGTTACCACAAAATCGAACAGTAATGAAATCATTCCATACCAAATTGAAATTGATATAATTAAAACAAATCATAGGCAATTGTTATATTGCCTCATCAACAGGAAACATGATCGAATCCAAACAAGATTATTTTCAAATCGACATAACTGTATTGACATAACAAACGATCCATGCCACGAGCGGATTAACTCAAAATTGGCGCGTAAATCAACTCAAATGAAATCATAACAGGATCAATCAGTTGGTAATAGAGTTCATAAGAATTATCCGATCGTTTGTTATTGCAAATTGGGGTAGACAAAATCATTCACAAAATCATTTCTTGAATTCATTTTGAAACGACTATTACCAAAATTTCCTCATGCGAATTTGACAGAAATAACATAAGTCGGTATGAGTTAACAAACTCGTTTGAAAATTAAAATTAACAGAGCTGCAATCAAGTCTATTTTTTATAGGAATACAACTCATAAAATCGATCATACTAACTGAAGATACACAGCAATCCAATCAAGCGAATCAAATAGCTGGAGTTTAACATAGTTGTCGCGAATCAAAACCGTTCCAAGATTTGGGCGCATTTGCACAGGCTTAAATGAGAACATTGTTTTCATGAAAAATAGAGTCGTTCTTTCCAAATCATTGTCAATTAGATTTGTATTCCTGATTTAGAAGATTATATCAATTCAAGCTCACGAAGTTGTTCCAAAATCACGGCATACAAACTGAATTAGAGCAGATATAATCTAACCATAACGAAATTATACCAAATCAGACATGATCGTGCTCTAAATTCAGCATGAAAAACTTCCTATTCAAATTGGATACAAACAAATTCACTTGAAAGAAAACCATCTATTTCGTTAACTTAACAGACAAACGAATCAAATCCGATGAAAATCTATCAGTGGCTAAACTGGGTATGAGAAAATCGTGTATCCAAATCGAAATTTCATTTATTTTTAGCAAAGCAAAAACAATGTACAGGATGAACACATAATGACAGAGCCATTTCGAATGATAGACAGAGCTATTTGAAAACAAAATTCAAATCATTATATTAATCTTGGTCATTCACAAAACTAAAACGATATCACAATTCATACCTGTATGACGAGCAGACGGCTTGATCATGACATTTTGGAGTTAACAACGGCTATAGCCGATTCAACATTCTAAAAAACGATGGAACCAGTAGTCCTCTGCTTCCTATCAGTTGCTTGAATCTTGTCCCTTTGGCTGGTCAACACTGCAACTTGGTTTTCCAGCGATTTGATTTTCGATTGAAGTAGAGGAACGTCTAAATAGTATCGTTCCAACCACACATCACATTGGTCACATGACGACTATCCGGGCTTCGAAGATGCAAGTGAGGGTTTGGTTACATTACTGAGGGTTTCGTTAGGTAGTTCGATCCCTGGGTAACTGGGATTGTTTCTTAGGCAAGGGGGAAGATTCGAAACGAAGTCATAAGGTGGCTCGGAGCACAGACCCTGTGAGTAAGGGTACTCACTAGCTAGGAAGCGTTCTATGTCAGAGTCTGAATCCTCACTAAGGACTATGGGCTTCTGCTCAACACTAGGTTTAGGCTTATTTCTAGCCATTCTCGAGATAAGCCGAGCATTCTTTTTTCCTTTTCCATCAACAGTAGGGTTACCTCTAACCTTTTTGCTCACAAGCTTTTTTATAGCCTCAGCCTTCTTAGTTATAACGTCGGGTAAGTCAATATCGGGGTCGACCAAAGGCTTAGGAGAGGGCAGTAGGACATGGAAGGGCACGGGTGGCCCGACCTTGGTTCATTAACCACAGGCTTGTCAATCTGGACAGGGTCTGTATCATCAAAACCATTTTGAGCGATAAACGCTCGCCAACTATCACCGTGGAGACTTAAGTGATGAACAATGATAAGTCTGATTAGGCCATGGTGGAATAGGCTACTATCGGCCTTCTCCCTTTTAAACCTTTTCGACATTTCATATAGGCTATGCTGGAAATAGAAAGGCATATTCAATGGATACCCTATAAAATTCATTAACAAACACAAGTGGTAGAGAAAAACGAGTCCATATCGACCCTCACAGGTCACAAATTGTTTAACTACTATCAAAAGGTCATGACATCGTGGTTTAAGCATGGAAATGGGCATACCTTTGTCACAGGATGTGACCTTTCACGAGATGAACAGTAGCGGCCAAGGCACCTCCTCGACCTTAGATTTTTTAAACCAATGTTGGCCCAACGATGGTAACCCTGTAGCAGAACTAATAAACTCCTCATTGATTTCCAACTGAATGTTTCCCACCTTGGCTCTACAGCCATCAAAAGTCAGGGCAAACTGTTGTGTAACAAATAAATTAAAACCCTCAAACCTCTGCACGAAGGTGAGCCAACCATTATCCTCTAAGTATTTCCGTGCATTATCAAACAGTAGCAAGGCTTGGCTACCATTTGGCTCGATTCGAACCATCGGTGCCATGGAGCCGAGCACATGGTGAACAAGCCAGGGTTTGGATCATAACATACACAGGAGCAGAGTGCACGAAGGGTTACCCGAGCTAACAGAGGTGAAACAAGGATAAGAGATAGACATTAATGACATCGTGCGAAGGTGGTGGAGCTTATTTCTGCCATGCATAATAGTTATTGCCAAGGTACAACCACCGGCGCTTATAGTTGTTCAACCCACTATTGTATAGTTTTAAAAATCATGTCACTTGGCCGACCAATGAAACCAATGGTAAGTGTATAAACCAACGTGCAAGCAATGGTTATACCATATTTTTAAAACCAATCATACAAATTGAAATCAATACCAAGCGTTTAACCAATGTGACATGCGTTGTATCAATTCATCTCAAGAGTTTAAGCGAGGTACCAATGCGTTTTGAACTAGGTGTCATATCAAATGAAATATATCAAGGGTTTAACCATAACACCTATATATTTTATGAAAACAATGGTCAAGTAACTCATATAAATCCAATTGCCAATGAATTACAAATTTAATCACTCATGAAGCGAAACTACATGATCAATCAAAGAATGTCAAATGAGTGCAGATCAAAAGAGTTTTGCAAACTGTATAATGATAAGTAGAATGTAAGCTCAATAGGCATATCGACAAGAAGGATAACGACAGTTCAATAATGATTTTAATGCGATTTCGAAAGACCAAGTTTTCACGCTTACAGTCGTGAGAACAAAAACGAAGGTAAATGTGCAGATGTCACAAAAATAAAAGTGTCGTTTATTTGAAAATTGCGACGAAAAATTGATGTTTGCAAAACATTGGTGTAGGCAACTTATAAGACAATGGAAAAATGTGAATTGGCTGCCAACAATGGAGACACACTGGTAGAAGCAATTCTCTCTGCCAAAAGGAACAAATTCAGATTAGGACAGCAAAGATAATTCCAACTCAAAAATGACAACCAGAAAATCGTGTAAACATCATCATTTACCAACTATTCCAGCAGTGTTTCAAAAGATGAAAACTGATAACAGTCTTAAGACCAGCGAATCACGATATTAAAGATAAAATCTCCAATACTGTTGACAGAGCCACTGCTGCCAGCAGGCGTCCATAGCCTCGACAGGGTTGCCATTTGACCCACTCTGACATCTGTATCCTGCCAAGAAGTTCTGGATCAGAATAAAGGACATTAAAGATGATTCATATTTGCAAATTTTCAAATACCTGACATTGCTTCGCTACCAGCGGGCCTGTTCAGTACCCCGGCGAAGTTGTCTTGGCGTCATGCATGTATTTACCTGCTGCCAGCAGACCTGTTCAGCATCCCGGTGGGTTTACAAGCACTTCCCACAACTCTTATTAATAATTTATTTTGTTTTGTTTTTTATAGATATATAGTCGAGCGGGGTGACGCTGAAAATCATGATATTTCAACATATTTTTTCATACCTCATCAGAATTTTTTTAGAACTATTCTTTATTTGGATCCAGAGATGTTTTATTTACAAACACAACTTCCTAAGGCAGGGAGACATCTTCTGAGTCATTCCTTTATGGAATAGGGACAGCGTAAAAAGATAATAGATGATCATGACAAGCTTTACTCAGAGATTGAAATCAGCCATCTTCTTTCAAACAACAGACTTTTCCAACATAGATATAAATTTCAGAAATATACCATTGATGTTTATACCTTTTTCTTAGTAGTTATTTTAGCGAAGGAATTTTCTATTGTCTTTGTCTAAATAGCTCAGTGTACAAGTATGTGTATTTCCAAAAACACAAACTGATAAATTCAAATCAAAAACAAAAAGCAAACGAAAAAGCAAACAAAAGCAAAATATGTACATAATATACAAGGGTAGTTATCAAGCAAAGTATCTTTTCAAGGCTTGGCCATTCACCGGGTAGGTGTCAAGCTGCCCTTCAAGATTTTGCAATCGAAAAGAATTGGGACCCAACTTTTTAGCAATTAAAAACGGCCCCAGCCACAAATTTTGAAATTTTGTGTGCTCTCCCTTTCCCTCGTGTGTTTTGTCCCACTTCAAGACGAAATCACCTACTTCAAAATTCCTATCAGAAGCAGAGTTAGAATCGAACCATCTTTTAACCAATTGTTGATGTTGTTCTAACTTACGTTTAGCTTGGGCTCTTACCTCTTCTAGCTTCATCAAAGCATTAATTCGGTTTTCCAAAGGGGGACAATCTTCTTCTTGGACTTTCTGCGACAATTGTAGTGAAGGAAGAAGAATGTGAGGTGGCAGAATTGCTTCTCTGCCATAAACGAGAAAAAAGGGGAGTTACCTACAGCAACTTTTGGTGTTACCCTATCAGCCCACAACGCGTTTAGCAGTGCATTGTGCCAATTTTTGTGATTTTCAACCACCGTTCTCTTGATGATTTTGATCAAGTTCTTGTTTGTCGATTCTGCGAATCCGTTGCCCTGGGGGTAATAGCTAGCAGAATACTTCAGCTTAATTCCTTTTTCCAAAGTGAACTCACTCATCTCAAGAGAGAAAAAGTAAGAAGCATTATCGAATACTAAACAGTCAGGGATACCGAAACGAGTGATAATATTCAAATTTAGAAAGGCAATTACCTGACTAGTGTTGACAATTCTTAACGCAGCAGCTTCAGACCATCAGGTAAAGTAATTTGTGGCTGTCACAATAAACTTGTGTTGTTGCGAGGACGGGGGGTTGATTGGACCTATGATATCAAGGCCCCACTGCTGAAAAGGGGAATCTACTGAAACGGGCTGCAAAGGAAAGGCTGGTTTTTGTAACCGCCCTGATGCTTTCTGACAAATGACACATTTACGACACAAGGCATGGGCATATCTAAAAAGCGTGGGCCAATAATAACTGGCTCATAAAACCTTATGAGCAGTGGTGTCACCACCAAAATGACCGCCAGCTTCTCCAGCATGCAACTCTAGCAAGACTTTTTCTGCTTCGTCTTTTTCAAGGAAGCACATCAGTACGCCATCAAAACTCTGACGAAACAGGATACCATTAACCAGATGAAAGGAGGCAGACTTTAATCTCAGCGCTCTTCTTTTAGCGGGGTCCAAGTGACCGGGGGCTGACCCATGTTCAAGACAGAATCTTATATCGTTGTACCAAGGACTAACAAGGTTTTGTGCCCAACAGATTAGACTTTGATCGCGTTGTCCTAGGTTTGACGTATTGTTTTCTTCTTGTTGTCCTGCTGCTGAATCAACAACTAACTTGCATAACCCTTGGCCTCTCACTATCTGAGCTGGGGTGATTTCTAAGTCATACTCCTGCAAGGAGGTGACCCAGTTAGCTCTCTTCTCTCCTAGTTCCTTCTGCACTAACAGGTTCCTCACGGCTGGGTAGGGGACAACGACTTTCGTCCTTGACTTCAAAAAATAGGACCGGAAGTGCTTAACTGCTTTGAAAATAGCGTAGGCTTGTCGATCTACCATTGGGTAATTAAGTTCAGCGCCTTTGAAAGCAGAGCTCATAAAGGCAATGGGTACTTCATTTTTTTCAGCATTCTTTTGGGTTAGGACGGCGGCATAGGAACGGTCAGAAGAAAAAGTGTAGACTGTAAAGTCTTGAGAAAAATCTAGGCTCATGAGAGACGGAGCGTCTATTATGGCCTTCTTTATTGCATTAAAAGCTTGATTTTCTAGGGGTCCCCAGTGATATTGGGTGTCTTTTTTAATCAAATTCTGTAAAGGCCTGACCATTTCAGAGAAACTAGGGACGAATCTTCTCACGAAGTTAATCTAGCCTAAGAAAGACTGCATAGATTTTTTGGATGTAGGAGGGGGAAGTTTCACGATGACTTGAGTCCATTCGGGGTCAATAATCATCCCTTCACTAGACACAATGAATCCTAAGAGTTTACCCTGTTCTACTGCAAAGATGGATTTTTTGGGATTCAAAGAGATGCCGTATTTGCGACATCGCAGTAGGACAGCTCGTAAGTGAGCTAGATGATTGTTTTTGTTTTTGGAAAATACAGTCACATCATCTAAGTAAACTACAACAGACTGATTGATTAAGCCTCGGAAAGCAATGTCCATTGCTCTCTAAAAAGTGGCACCAGCATTAATCAATCCAAAGGGCATTTTTCGATAGACATAAGTGCCCCACGGAGTACGGAAGGTAGTTTTAAGTTGGTCTGGTGGAGACATCAGGACTTGGTTGTATCCTGATAAACCATCCAGTAAGGATAACCTCTCAGAACCATATACCTGTTGAAGGATCTGTTCCATGGGCGGGACAGGATAGTTGTCTTTATCAGATGCTCTATTAAGGTTTCAGAAATCGACGCAGAGTCGGATTTCCCCACTTTTCTTCCGGACTGGGACAAGGTTAGAAACCCACTGAGTGTGTCTAACAGGAAAAATTATCTTAGCATTTAGGAGCTTATTCAATTCTTTTTGAACGGTCGGTTAGAGCTTGGGGTGCATTTTCCTTAGTTTTTGTTGAAAGGGTAAGGTTTGGGGCTTCATCGGGATGACATGCTGTATGATGTTAGGGTCGAAAGTGTTAAGGTCATCATACGTCCACGCAAAGACATCTTTAAATTCTTTGAACAATTTAATAAATGCATCTTTTTCTTATTGAGAACATCCCAACCCTAGATTAATGCACTGAGGATTTTCATTAGTTCCTAAGTTCACCTTTTCATAAGATAACGAGGAACTATTGGTTTTACAATTGACCGTCTTTTTAAATTTATCTTGTAGATCATAAAACTTCTCTAATCTAATTGCAGATTTAGGGATCGAGTTTACCATATCCGATGAAGATTCAGGAGTTCTCAGATATGGTATTACCGTGAAATCGCGCAAATTTTCATCGTGTGTGTGTTCATCTATTACCGTGCCTTGAAAGGTTTCTTCCATGTGCAGAAATTTAATAATATGTTGATCATCGTCAAATACTCTCCAGTTCGTGATGTTGTCAGGAATGGATGGCCGAAATAGTAGCTCAACGGAGAATTCATCTAGGGACAAGCCTTCTGCAGGAAGAAGTTTAGAAGCTACATTAGCTAATAAATCTACTTCAGAGTTATTCAATCTAGGAATAGAATTTATATTGAAAGTGGAAAATTTATTCATTAAATTCCATACCTCAGACTGGTAGCTTTTGAGATGCGGAGACAGACAGTGGATAGAATCTCTTACCTGTCTAACCACTATTTCAGAGTCACCAAAGACGGTTAAATTTTGAATGTTCATATCCAAAGCTTTTCTGAGACCTTGCAGTAAAGCCTCATATTCTGCAGTGTTATTAGTACATTCAAATTCCAACCTACATGCCATCAATGTTTTGTTACCTGCCAGATCGATAATGACGCAGCATGGTCCAGCTCCTTCTTTGGACTTTGACCCATCGAAATAAAGAGACCAGCTTTGATTTGCATCGGGTACATGGGACCCTTGCATGGAAGCTGCTGGCTTCATATATGCTACAATCTCAGACTGTTGTTCTGGATTGGTGATAGGTGAGGCCTCGGCCATGAAATTGTCGAAGAAGGTGTCCATCCCTTGTACTTCAGGGGATCGTTCAAATCTGTGACTGTGAACTTAAGGTAGCACTCATGATTTACTTTGATTTTATTAGGCTTTTCGTTCTCTGGAAGCCATAGATGGGACTAATCTGTCGCGAAATAACCATGTAGCTGTTCCAACCAGTCCCTGCCTAAAAATAGACCATACACTTCTGGAATATCCACAACAATTATATCAATAACTTGATGAACCTTGGGGTTAGACGACAACCTAATAAGCACATTCTTTAGTTCACCTATAACTTTGACATTTGTCCGATCAAGTTGTATGATTTTTAAAGTCGAGGGTTCAACTTCAGCGTTAATCTTTTGGCAAACAGACCAAGGCATCACATTAGATGACGCTCCTGAGTCTACCATACAATTGTGCACGTTTCTATTAAAAATCTCTAAGGTTAATAGAAATGGAGGTACATTTTTGCGAGTACTAAGAGTAGTAGCTTGTGGCTTTTTACTCGCAGTTTCTACGGCTACTTTATCTACATTATTTACATTATTTACATTACTTACAGGAAGGCTTCCTCTATCCTGAGGATCGAGATTGTTTTTAGTGGAAGTCTTCTAGGGAGCTTTGTTTTGCACAACCTTGTTACCATTAGAATTACCATTTTTGCCATTCTCTGAGATATTTTGTAACATTTTTTGAAGCAGAAATGGAAATTTCAATAACTCATAAATAGAAATGTTAGCCCTTAACTTTTTAAGATCTTCAACTACATCATAATCTAAGTTGGGGTTCACATTACTCTGTTTAGTCTCAGCTGATTTAGATTGCTTTAAAGGCGAACTTGTAGTGTTTTCGGTAGAAGGTTTGTTTGTTGTCTTACTCCTGGTATTATAAGGATGTACTGTCTCGAAGTTAGCTTGAAAGATGCTATCCGAGAAGTGTCCAAAAATGTTTGGAGAAGACTCTTCTTCTTGAAATGTCTCTTGTTCAACTACCTCCTCAGGAATCTCAGGAGGCATCAAGTTATCTTGGGCTTCTAGAATTGTTTGAAGGGCACATTGCAGACTTTCTAGATTTAGGCCTTTTGTGGTTGGATTAGGTCGGTTGGTAGAAAAAGGCTTGCGGAACGGGGTTTTGTAAGGTCCTTTGCTCGAGGAAGCTTCTTCGGTCGACCTTTTCAAGTCTATAACTTGATTTGATAGTTTTTGAACAACTTTAGTTAAGCTTTCCAAATCAGAGCTTTCGGGCTGTGTTTTATTTTGAGTAGGTCTGGGGAGGATTTCGATCTTCTTTTTGGAAGAAGAACTAGTCTCAGTTTCGTTGCTAGTAGAGTATTTAAGACTAAGTATGTCTTTTTCAATCTGGCTGGCCTCCTCGAAGGCTTCTAACAATGTGGCTTTCGTAGATCGTTTAACCCAAATAGTTATACTTTAATGCAAAGCTTTGGTGTAGTATGCTATTATAAGACTCTCAGCAGGCATAGAATCTGCAGGGATTAGGTTTTTAAGCGTTAAGAATCTTTGATTAAAGTCTTTAACTTTTTCTTTTGGGTTCATTCTTAAGCTAGAAAGATCCATGACTAGGACTTCTAGAGGTTTACCGTCTCCGAACTTTTCCAAAAAGCATGACTCAAAATTTTCCCAAGACACGATGGTATGGGGTTGTTGGGCAAAGTACCATGTGGATGCATTACCCTTGAAAGTATACGGGAACAACCTACAGACAACTTCTTCATGTTCGACATTGTGGAGTCTTATGGCTAACATAAACTTTTTAATGTGATCTTCAGCGATCTATTTTGAGTCAGGGTCAAACTTGGGAAGCCATTTCTCCGGGTGTTTAGGTAAAGGATGCTGAGCTCCAGGTACAGCTATGGAATCCTGATCAAGCCAAGGTCTAGCAGGGTTGTTCTGATTTGCCATTGATGTAGTGGGTGTGGAAGGCTGAGAAAGGGAATTGCCTTCGTCAGAAGAATCTCCTCCAAAGGAGGAAGGAGATGATGGAGGTGGTGAAGGGGGTATCCCAGATCCTCCTGCAGCAGTATTTGGGTTTGGATATGTAGGATTCACAGTGAGACTAGTGTCTCCTAATTGTTCTCTAATATCGGAGAAGTCCAAAGGTTGTCCCCATGGACGGTTAGGTTGCCTCAAACGGGCTAAGGCACTATGTGCTTTTATAAGAGATTGACGGACAATCTCTTGTATGTCACCACCTGTAGGATTAGGGGTTGTTGGCTCAACTGTGATCTGTGGATCGTCGGTTGATGTGGTTGTTGTTTGAGGGGGAATATTATCGTTTGAATGGCTTCTAGTCACTATAGGTGAGAGATTAGGTGGTGGAGGAGTTTTGCGACTGCCTCGTGCCATTACTTAAGTTCAGGCCCTCCTTCTAGCGCCATTTGTTGATGGGCGAAATTGACCGTCCGTCAACTGGAAGAGTGGAACCGATCCGGGGTTGTCTAATAACCCAAGCCGTTTGGGATGAACCACCCTGACAGGTTTAGCGGCTCCGTTAGCCGATCTAAGGTCCTAAGAAAACAAAAGAAAAACTATTCTAAACTAACTAATCTAACTAAAACTAACAATTAAACAAACTAAACTAATCTAACTATTCTATATATACAATCTACTAACTAATACTATACTAACTCTAACTAATTAACTATATAACTACTAACATAAATAAATCTTATTCACAAAATGTACAATATCTACAATTTACAGATTTAAACAAAACCTAAAAAATTCATTTATATTCTGCCCTAAGACAGAGAAAGATATTTTCGTTGATTTTATAATTTTATGAACAGAAATAAAACAAAAACTAACTAAACTAAACAACTAATATACTAATTCTAACTACACATCTAAGTAAACATATACCTAACTAAACTACTTAAATTATACTAAACAAATTAACGAAAATAAATCACAAACTGACCTGGAGAAACGCTCCAGATTTGTCCTGTGTACGATGATTTTCTCAGCTGATCGAAGGGAGGAAACCCGCACCGAATTATCCAGGAGCTTCTCGTAAACAATAGCTGCAGTGCTCTTCAAGTATGATTACAGGACAAACAAGACATAAAAATCTACAACAATCTTATGATTTATAAATCTTCACCGTTAGATAAATCTGTATGCAAAGACTTATACAAAATAATTCAATTGATGAAGAAGAGAAATATGTCATTCATTAACTGAACAAAGTGATTGCTGTATTTTTAAAGTAATGAAAGAAATCAGATATGGATCACATTAATTAAATCACATCATTCTACAATAGACTATGATAGCTAAAGTAGTCTATAATCAACTGCAAATGACATGCATAAACTTGAAACAAAAGATTGATATTATGAAAGCAAAAGTTGTAGCAATAACATCAATTACTGTCTCAGTTTGTATTAGAAATCCATAGCCCGGTTCTCCCACAAGTGAGGATGATCCTTATTACAAAAAAATAATAAGTATTTAAAGACCTTCCACAGGGTAAAACATCCCTGTGGAAGTTATCAAAACTGTTTACATAAAATCTGTGAAGATATCCCAAGTCTGACTAAACTAGGAACCTAAAATAAAACTAAAACACACAAATATCTCCTAGACTATCCAACATGTCCAATGCAATTCGGATGTACCTGAAAAGGGTCAAAAATGAACCAGTTAGGAGGATATTTTGTTAAAGAAAATGATAAAAATCTAAATCTATAGACTAGCTACAGAATCTTGCGATTCTGTAGCTAGTCTAAATAAGACACAGAATCGGCATTAAAATCGATTCAAATCATTCAAGAATTAAATTCAACTAATAACAAGTATCTAATAGCTATTTGAAAGACAAATGAATCATTCAAATCGAGATCGTTATACTAATTCGAGATCAAAACAAAACTAAAATCAAATGACTACAGAGATGCATATACTCTGTTTCGTTTGTTACCACAAAATCGAACAGTAATGAAATCATTCCATATCAAATTGAAATTGATATAATTAAAACAAATCATAGGCAATTGTTATTCTGCCTCATCAACAAGAAACACGATCGAATCCAAACAAGATTATTTTCAATTCGACATAATTGTATTGACATAACAAACGATCCATGCCACGAGTGGATTAACTCAAAACCGGCGCATAAATCAACTCAAATGAAATCATAATAGGATCAATCAGTTGGTAACAGAGTTCGTAAGAATTATCCGATCGTTTGTTATTGCAAATTGGGGTAGACAAAATCATTCACGAAATCATTTCTTGAATTCATTTTGAAACGACTATTACCAGAATTTCCTCATGCGAATTTGACAGAAATAACATAAGTCAGTCTGAGTTAACAAACTCGTTTGAAAATTAAAATTAACAGAGCTGCAATCAAGTCTATTTTTGATACGAATACAACTCATAAAATCGATCATACTAACTGAAGATACACAGCAATCCAATCAAGCGAATCAAACAGCTGGGGTTTAACATAGTTGTCGCGAATCAAAACCATTCCACGATTCGGGCGCATTTGCACAGGCTTAAATGAGAACATTGTTTTCATGAAAAACAAAGTCGTTCTTTCCAAATCATTATCAATCAGATTTGTATTCCCGATTTAGAAGATTATATCAATTCAAGCTCACGAAGTTGTTCCAAAATCACGGCATACAAACTGAATTAGAGTCGATATAATCTAACCATAACGAAATTATACCAAATCAAACATGATCGTGCTCTAAATTCAGCATGAAAAACTTCCTGTTCAAATTGGATACAAACAAATTCACTTAAAATCAAACCATCGATTTCGTTAACTTAACAGACAAACGAATCAAATCCGATGAAAATCTATCAATGGCTAAACTGGGTATGAGAAAATTGTATATCCAAATCGAAATTTCATTTATTTTTAGCAAAGCGAAAACAATGTACAAGATGAACACATAATGATAGAGCCATTTTGAATGATAGACAGAGCTATTTAAAAACAAAATTCAAATCATTATATTAATCCTGGTCATTCACAAAACTAAAATGATATCACAATTCATACCTGTATGACGAGTAGATGGCTTGATCATGACATTTTGGAGTTGACAATGGCTGTAACCGATTCAACATTCTGAAAAATGATGGAACCAGTAGTCCTCTACTTCCTATCAGTTGCTTGAAGCTTGTCCCTTTGGCTAGTCAACACTGCAACTTGGTTTTCCAGCAATTTGATTTTCGATTGAAGTAAAGGAACTTCTAAATAGTATCATTCCAACCACACATCACATTGGTCACATGACGACTTTCCGAGCTTCGAAGATGCAAGTGAGGGTTTGGTTACATTGATGAGGGTTTCGTTAGGTAGTTTGATCCCTAGGTAACTGGGATTGTTTCTTAGGCAAGGGGGAAGATTCGAAATGAAGTCATAAGGTGGCTCGGAGCATAGACCCTGTGAGTAAGGGTACTCACTAGCTAGGAAGCGTTCTATGTCAGAGTCCAAATCCTCACTAAGGACTATGGGCTTCTGCTCAACACTAGGTTTAGGCTTATTTCTAGCCATTCTCGAGATAAGCCGAGCATTCTTCTTTCCTTTGCCATCAACAGTAGGGTTACCTCTAACCTTTTTGCTCACAGGATTTTTTATAGCCTCAGCCTTCTTAGTTATAACGTCGGGTAAGTCAATATCGAGGTCGACCGAAGGCTTAGGAGAGGGCAGTAGGACATGAAAGGGCACGGGTGGCCCAACCTTGGTTTCATTAACCACAGGCTTGTCAATCTGGACAGGGTCTGTATCATCAAAACCATTTCGAGTGATAAAAGCTCGCCATCTATCACCGTGGAGACTTAAGTGATGAACAATGATAAGTCTGAATACGCCATGGTGGAATAGGCTACTATCGGCCTTCTCCCTTTTAAACCTTTTTGACATTTTATACAGGCTACGCTGGAAATAGAAAGGCATATTCAATCGATACCCTATAAAATTCATTAACAAATGCAGGTGGTAGAGAAAAACGAGTCCATATCGACCCTCACAGGTCATGAATTGTTTAACTACTATCAAAAGTTCATGCCATCGTGGTTTAAGCATGGAAATGGGCATACCTCTGTCATAGGATGTGACCTTTCGCGAGACGAATAGTAGCAGCCATGGCACCTCCTCGACCTTAGAGTTTTTAAACCAATGCTGGCCCGAGGATGGTAACCCTGTAGCAGAACTAATAAACTCCTCATTGATTTGCAACTGAATGTCGCCCACCTTGGCTCTACAGCCATCAAAATTCAGGGCGAACTGTTGTGTAACAAATAAATTAAAACCCTCAAACCTCTGCACGAAGGTGAGCCAACCGTTATCCTCTAAGTCTTTTCGTGCATTATCGAACAGTAGCAAGGCTTGGCTACCGTTTGGCTCGATTCACACCACTAGTGCCATGGAGCCGAGCACGTGATGAACGAGCCAGGGTTTGGATCATAGCATACACAAGAGCAGAGTGCGCGAAGGGTTACCAGAGCTAACAGAGGTGAAACAGGGATAAGGGATAGACATTAATGACATCGTGTGAAGGTGGTGGAGCTTATTTTTGCCATGCATAATAGTTATTGCCAAGGTACAATCGCCAGCACTTATAGCTGTTCAACCCACTATTGTATAGTTTTAAAAATCATGTCACTTTCCCGACCAATGAAACCAATGGTAAGTGTATAAACCAACGTGCAAGCAATGGTTATACCATATTTTTAAAACCAATCATACAAATTGAAATCAATACCAAGCGTTTAACCAATGTGACATGCGTTGTATCAATTCATATCAAGAGTTTAAGCGAGGTACCAATGCATTTTGAACTAGGTGTTATATCAAATGAAATATATCAAGGGTTTAACCATAACACCTATATATTTTATGAAAACAATGGTCAAGTAAATCATATAAATCCAATTGCCAATGAATTACAAATTTAATCACTCATGAAGCAAAACTACATGATCAATCAAAGAATGTCAAATGAGTGCAGATCAAAAGAGTTTTGCAAACTGTATAATGATAAGTAGAATGTAAGCTCAATAGGCATATCGACAAGAAGGATAACGATAGTTCAATAATGATTTTAATGTGACTTCGAAAGACCAAGTTTTCACGCTTACAGTCGTGAAAACAAAAACGAAGGTAAATGTGCAGATGTCGCAAAAATAAAAGTGTCGTTTATTTGAAAATTGCGATGAAAAATTGATGTTTGCAAAACATTGGTGTAGGCAGCTTATAAGACAATGGGAAAATGTGAATTGGCTGCCAACAAGTCCAAAGGAGTTGGATTCAATGGTGGAAAGGGAGGAGTTGGAGCCATGAGGACACCTTGAGGTAGTGGTCGAACTTGTGGTTACACCCAAAGATACAACAATCTCACAAGTCAGAGATATTTAGCTAAAAATAATAATTGATTAAGTGTAGATAATTAATTTAAATTGACCATTGTTATAAATGAAAAAAAAAAATCAAAAATTCTTTTACAAATTTTCAAAAACATAAATACAAATAACCAAATATATATATATATATAACCACATTTATTTATAAAATTACATTCAAATTATAAAAATCCTACCATGGCATACTCACATGGATCACAGTTTTACATAAAATAAAATTTAATCCATGATGAGTACATGGTTGAAATGATTATATTTTTTTAAATATGAATTTTAGATTGGAATATTCAAAAATAACAAAATTTAATTCTTTTAAAGTATTGATTTTTTTTTAAATATTTATATTTATATGTTTATTAATATAAATATTTAAAAATAATAAAATTTAATTAATATAATAAAAAAATATCTATCACCCCTTCCCTACAAAAGAAAAAACGTTACCTATTTATAATATTTAAAAAATAAATAAATTTAATATATACTAATTCTTACATTTTCTTTAAATTATTTAAAATCTTTTCAAACATTCATTAAATAATTTGCATCCATGTTTACTATTTCATATCTCATCTAATAAGTTCATATCTTTTTTAAAATTTTCTATTTCCAAATTCAAACAATATGATGGTTAATTGTTAAAATTCAAAATATATATTTGCCAAATTTATGGATGAGTTTTATAAATTTTGTTAAATAGTTTATATATATATATATATATATATATATATATATATATATAACACTTTGTCTCCATTATTTTAATAAAAAAATATTCTTGTAATTTAAAATTAATCTAGATTTATCTTCTTACTTGATTTATCAAGTAATAAGAGGTCAAATCAATGGAGGTGTAAACTTTTTAAATAATATAAAATTTTGAAAAAAAGTTTACATATTATGGATTTAATATCTAGTGTCTTATAGATTAGGGTTAAGATAACTTTAAGTTGGTTTATATGTATATAAATAAAGAGAATGGACTAAATATTCTTCAAAATACCATTTGTTTATTTAAACATAGTTGAAATTAAAGTACCAAGTTCATTTTGGTTTTAGTAAGCCAAGAGGTCTTGGAGAGTAATATAATTGGGAAATTGGGTAAAGCTACATTTCATACTATTAAGGGTGAGGGCATGTTATAGCTACATTTCATATTATTAAGGGTAGGGTAAGTTGCGAGGAAATGTTGCTCATCCTCAACTTCCTTTGTATCACAATTTTTGCTACTTTGCTCATTGCAAGGCATTTTTTTGGTTATTTCAACTACCACTTTCAATATGGGGGTCATGAGCATTCGTTTTGATTTTAGCAATATTCATTTTGTTTTTAAAGTTCATAATGTTTAAAAAATAATTTTGATGTGTCGAATCAAGATTCATTAAATCTTCATAGTATTTCTACTTCCTCTTACTGGGTATATATAAGATCTAATATTATTGATATAATTAATTTGAATGTCTTCACTTTTGTAACAATAGTTCATCCAAATTGCAAGTATCAAGGATAAAAAAAAAGATGATTTGAAACACAAGCTATTGTCGATGCGGCTATGGCTTTCCCTAGCCATTATCCCTGGTTCGTTGTCATTGCACCCACCTCTGGAATTCATCATCATCATCCTAGTCGTCTGTTTGTTGGACTCTGGAACTTGCACCTCATCTCGTCGTCTCAAATTATTCATTGTCTCGTAAACTGTCTCTGGAAATCGATGGTGTCCCAGGTTGACTGTTCAATGGTCTCCAGAACCCTGGATCTCAATTTGTCGCCTTTGTTTACCTTTGTGTGTCATTTTCTTTTGGTGATGTTCTGGTAGCATCTTTCAATGGTCGTGGCCATCCTCTTCATTGTCTGAATCATCATGGATAGGCCCTCTGTCGAAGTGGGTAGGTGTGTCAAACGAGCGGATTCCATTCCCAGTCTGGACTTATTAGGGAACTCTGTGGAAAAACAGAATTATATCATTCTGAGAGAGTGTGTTTTAGTCAGTAAGTTCTTAGGCCTCTGGCCCAGTCCTAGGGTACTTCTTAAATGCATTTTTTAGAATTGTCCTGAGCAAGACCCTCTGGATTTTTATTGCGGAAAAGGATTTTATGTATTTATTTTTAAAACCATTGAAGATTGGGACCAGATATTCAGACCTGGCCCATTATTCTTAGGTTTCAAGGGAATCTTTCTTTCCCATTGGACCCTCGAATTCAATCCAAATATGGAGATCTCTTCTACTCTTGTTTGGATCAGAATTTTGTGCATCCCCCTTATTTTTTGTGGTGAAGTCTCCTTCGAATCCATAGGAAATAAATTGGGTCAATTTATAACCCATTTTGAACCAAAGGAAAATACCTACACATGCACCAGAATATGTGTAGACATAGATTTTTCAAATGGATTACCAAAGGATATTCATCTCAATATAGATGGTTGGAGTCATCTTTAGACTCTGGACTACGAGCAGGTTCCTTTCAAATGTAACAATGTCATGAATATGGGTACTTCTCCAAAAGTTTCCCCAAAGCTAAAGAATCTCAGTTATTGCAAAATAATGTGGATCAAGGATTCAAGCATGTTTCAAGAAAGAATAAGAAACAGCAGGTCAGGGTGGCTCAACCTAACCACAGATCTCAATCTTTCCCATTTATTCCCTCCAATAATAGATATCAAGCTTTGGAATCTCACGATGAAAAATCAGAGGACTATGTGGAGGATGTTCCTCATTAGAACAATATGGAGACCAAATCTGAGAATCCAATAAAAGAACAAAAGAATCATGAAAAACTCATCTAAATGTAAGGAGGCCACAAGTGGGGGTAGTGCATCTTCACCTGGGATGGTCTCAGATCCTGGTCTTGTGGATAGGCCTTCAATTGGGGTTTTTCGTTGCTCCCCTCAATCCTTCTGTGGGACTTGAGATGGGAGATCCATGGGAGGGAGAAGATATTAAATATCCCTTCTATGTAGAAATACTAAAGAGGAATCCTCGCCCTTCTCTCCCTCTAACAAGAGGAAGAAAAGAAAACAAAAATTGTAAAGAGAAAGATCCAGAATTGGGAAACTCAGGGGGCTCCTAGCAAACTTTGGGTAACATCGCATATAGCAATGGGATAGCTTGGATTGTTAGTTAATTATGTTTTTTTTTTGCATTCTCTTGTGTAATCAATTTGTAAGGATTTATTCTTGCAATCAGGAAGTAGTAAGTTTAAATCCAGGGAAGTCTTGGTCTCCATTCACCAAAGCCAACCTCACAATTTTGGTTCCTTTCTTCCATAGTGTAGCTAGCAAGCTGAAGATTTTGAAGTTTGTACTATTTTGTTAGCTCCGACCAAACCCTTTTAATATATATTTTTCCCCTGTTTCTTTAAAAAAAACAATAGTTCATTCAAGTCACAAAGTCTCTAGCCCTCCCTCTTTTGAACATGTTATGGATACTACTCATGTTAGAAGCAATAACAAGAGTGTTCCCTTAATCAACTTGAGTAATTAATGTTTATATTATAGATATATAATTGTTGCTTTAGAATCCATGAACATATGACTAGCTTCAATCAAGAGAACATGGTAAGCAGTGTCACATTTAATTTTAAACTTATAGGTTATAAAGCAGTTTTGGATTTTCTCAATTTTAAAGATGCTACAGGCCCCAACTTAACATTTGTATAGAGTAATTGTGGTAACTAAGGTGTTAAAAAGGAAAAATTTATTATCCCAATCCACAAATATTTTAGTATATATTTTCAAGACTATATAGGCATTCCAACCATCAATGATTCTCTTCTCGACATTATGGTTCCAGTTTAAATGGAAATTGAAATATTTTCCCGGGTATTTGTATGATAGGACCTCTTCAAGGGTGTTATCACCATACAAAATTGGAGGATAAATTATTTTATTGGATTTAATTATATTTATTTTGGTTTTGTCAATATTGATGCTAAACTCATAATGTTTGCACAATTCCTAAAGAACTTTAATTTGCTTGCTAAGATCACCAATAGTTTTTGCAAGAAGAAAAATCCCATGGGGTATATTCAAACAAGGATGACGAGGAGTTTGACCATGTTAATAACAATGCACCTCTCTTACTCTAAACACTACTCAATTTTGTCAATATATATGCTAAAATGGGTGGGAGAAAGGAGGAACCCTTTATTAATGATATGATAGCATTCCTAGCCAAAATAAAGACACCCTTAGAAGGTCCAAACAAGCAGCATGTTGAGTTGTGAGAAGGTGTTGGCCCTCAACCAAGTTTTGGAGAACCTTGGTCATGTTTGACCATTTTTGGGACTTCGACAGGCTGGTCGAAGACGGAGCACCCAAGAGAAGCAGAGATCGTGGGATCTCCCCCCCTTTTGAGCGATTTTTGGGTTTTAGGGTTTATGTAATGGGTAATGGATGTCGTCCCATGGGCTTTGCCCATGTTTAGGCCCTTTTTTTAATGTATAAATAGGGAGATAAGCAATATAAGAAGTAGTAGTGGATGTGTGTGGCTTAGTGAAAGTTTTTGTAATCGGCTTTGTGCATACTGTGTGTTAAGACTTGTAGAGCTAAGTGCAAGTGATTTGTAGTGCTTTGTGCATAGACTGTGTAGAGGCTTTGTGCTTGGACCTAACTTGGGGAAGGAGGATCTAGTGAGGTGCGCGCAGATCTCCTGTCCTATGTGGAGTTAGCTTTGTGTCTTTGTGCATGTAAGAAGGTTGGAAGAGCCTAATAAAGAAGAGAAGAGTTGGTGGACATAGCCCCACAATGGGGTGAACCACGTATATCATGTGTTGATGTGCTTTGTGATATGATGTTCAGGTTGTTTATTTGCTTAATTGCTTAATCTAGATGTATGATAGATCTAGTTGATGCTTAGTGCTTTATGATGTGAATGAATGTTAGATATACTATGATGCTATGTGCTGAATGGTTATATATGCTTGGATCTTGGTTGTTACTGCGTTGATCTATAACTAGGGTTTAACCTGTGATGTAAATAAAAGGGTTAAAGACTAATGAATGTTATTGGCTAATTGTTCTGTTAAGTACTGTGATCACAGATATTTGTCCCAGCTAGGTTGTAGACACTTGATTCATGCAACCCCCCTGCCTCTACCTTGGGTGAAACTTCATCTGCTTCGCAGGTGTTGTCCAAAGGGTCGATAGTTAGGGTTTTGTTGGTGCATTGTTGAAGCGTTGAACCCTGGGTCTGCCCCTGTGCCAACAAATGGTTTCATTGTCAAGACTGAAACTGTGATTGCTGGGAACTGAAGAAAAGAGAAAGTTGTGTGTGTAGATATGTTGATGTAGTGTGCAGTATTCTACTTGACTTGTGAAGATCTATGCTAAGAAGGGAAACGGATCTGAAGAAAAGAGGTAAGATCTTAAAGCTTTGTGCTCTAATAAAGGTAAGATAAGTAGAAATTTTTGTTTCAAAAGAATGGATCTAGGTATGTTTGATAGATTTTGTCCTAGTCTGAAAACTAGGGCACGACTAGAAGAGAAGAGACTTGATATGAATAGATTTGATAGAAATAATGAAAGATATGTTATTCCTATGCATAGAAAGAATTTTTGGACCAACAAGTGGATGCAGGATCCTAGAAAGAATCTTTTGCAGATTCATCACTGTGATCCCAATGCGCAGTACAGGAAAGGTTGGGGATCGTTTAAGAGAAAGAGAGGATTGACTCTTTGTTACAGTTGCAGAAGACTGGGACATCTTGCTAAGGAATGCCCTGGTGCAGGTCCTATTTGTATTTGTTGTAAATTTGTTGGTCATGAGGTTTTGGATTGTCCTAGAATGATTGCTAAAGTTGAAAAGATGAATATGAGACAAGAAAACCATGAAGAAGGTCAAGAGACTAAGGATATGCTAGAACACTAGAAAGAATCAGAGACTATATTATTGCAGATGAAAGAAACCCTGAGTGATCACAGAGACATCAGTTTACCAGATATCTTAAAAGAGGAGGAGTGTATAGAAATACGAATAGGAGACTTCAAAATAGATTGTGTTCTGGATTAGGAAACACGAGTGAATATCATGATAGAAAGTACTTGGGAAATTTTGGGAAAGCCTGCTATGATTCCTTCATTAGGAGGAATAGGATTGTTTAAAGCAAAGATGATAACCCTATGTGGAAGACTTACTCATGTACCTATGATTGCTCATGGACCATCGACTGAAGAAGACTTTGAGGTCGTTAAATTTGTTGAGAACAGCACTCCTTTTGAACTTTTGTTAGGAAAGACTTAGATTGAGGAAGATCATATCCGGAGGAAACCAGAAGAAGAAGCCACAGAACAGAAAAAGAAAGAATTAAGGGATTTCATGGCTAGGAGAATAGCGTGCTTAATAGAAGAACAGGAGGCCAAGTTGAAGCAACTAAGGGCTAGAGAACTAGTTGTCGAAGTTGAAAGAACGCAAGAAGGATTAAAGAACCTATCCATGCATGAGAGAAGAGCACCAACCCCTGAAGTAATAAGAGAAGAGGTATTCCACTTAAACCCTGTGAACGACCCTCAGCAGTGCAAAGTTACTATGCTAAGAGCAGATAAGAATAAGAATGGAAAGAGGGATCCAACGACTTAGATCACACGAAAGAATGCCAGAAATCTCAGCAAAAGAAAGTAAATCTAGAAAAATTGCATGAGGCTCCAGTGAAGACTTCGCAGGAAGCAGGCTTGCAAGACTTGAACCTCGCCGGAATAGCAGAATATCACATAATGGCACTTCACCATGGCAAATCAAAATGAACATTGGAGGCGTCTCGGCTGTTAGAACGACGCTCCGAAATGGATAGAAACGCAATTATTGCCAGAAATATCACTATTGGACTGTTGGGACTGTGCCATAACGGATGGATTGAGGCATTCCTACACATTGGAGGAATCTGTTATGACTTTGTCTATTTAAGCCGTCGAATTTCTCACCGGGGACACTTTTGCAAATTTTGATTATCCAAGCTAACAGAGAACTAATTACCACTACGCTGTGATTTTGAGACCTCGCCACCTGTTTTACTTATCTTGAGAATCCAGTCGCCTACCCAAGACATTTGATCATGAGCGTGCATGTCGGGCGACCTTAGCACAGTAGAGAAGTCCATCGAAGAAATATTGATCGACCTTATGGCTAAGAAGGTCATGTTCATGGGATTATAGGCCTCATCGACGGAAGGATTGCAAGCATCCCCCTCGACTGCATGATGATCAAGTCAATATGGGCCATCATGAACCATAATGTAGAAAAGAAGTAAGCACTGCGACGACCTGGCGAACGCGAAGCTCATCCCGTCGATCTTTCCCGACTACACCCCACCTCTGGCTGGCGCGGTTATTCATGACAGTGTTCCAAGATATTTCGAGTACACCCTCATCACTACGTACCTCCTGAACGGGATACGCACAGTGGGAACGCAACTAGGATTGATCCCTGACCTTAAGATCAGCGAATTTAACCTGGTAGATAGGAAGAATTATGCGTTGCTCACACTGCATAAGTACTTGACAAAGACAATAGGGAAGAAGTTGAAGATAGTCCCCTAGCCATGGACTAAGGAGATCGCGAGGTCCACCATCCTCAACATCATGAAGATACCCCACTTCGGCAGACATCGGGAGGTTAACGCGTGTGTTAAACTCCTCCTGACGTGCTACCATGGAGGTTATCTATGGTTAGATAGGTGTGTGACTGTGGATCCGGCGCTGATCCACATGATCACTAGATTAAGCATGCAAGGACCGGACCCTCACTAGTTCTATTCAGAGAATAATGCAAATCGCGCCCTGGCGCAGCAAATAAAAGACACCTATGGCAATGTGGAGAAGGGGAAGTGGGGCTACAAGGTAGCCTCCATCCAATATGGCACAGTGCACCTAGCTTGCCAGTTGATCACTGGTAAACTCATTAGGAAGAATAGACCAACCCAAGTCACCGGGTTCGTCGTCGACCTCACAGGAAAATGCGTTGAAGGGATGCAGATGAACTGGGCGAGCTACCTCGTCAACCATTTGGAGAAGGATTTTTGTGAAGCACAGGACCAGGGATACAAGTTTCACTTCAGCTGGTTGTTGATTCTCATTTCCTTTGTCGCTTAGGAGATGCCAGAGGGAGATACCTTCTTTGACGTTGAGCCATCTGAACCACTGGCCGCGAGGTTCACTACCCTGTGGTATTCGAGTGACATGGAGAAGCAATGGCATTCAAATGCGGTGTTCCACACCTATTACTTGTAGCTGAAGAGGGCCATTGAATCCTTCCCTCGCATGATACCGAATACACTCCATAGGTTCAAGCCACTTGCGAAGTTTCGCATAGATAGACACTTCATATATATCATTGCACGCGGGGACAAAAACAAGAGTTACATTCCTATTACAAACTAGCCGAGGAAGATATGGAGGAAATAACCAAGGAATGGCCTGCAGAATTCCTTGTACCAATCGAACAGACAGAGCTCTCCGACCCCAACATCATCAGAAGTCTTGTGGTCACCTGAGAAGAATATGATGGACCAAGCAGGGCTAAGAAGATGAAGAAGAAGGAAGAGGTGCAGAAAATAAACAGCACATTGGAGAAAACTGCATCCAATTCACCTAGAGGAGGAGGAAACGACAAAGTAAACGAGGAAGAGGAAGGGGAAGAAGACAAGCAGGAAAAGGGCGAAGTGACACCACCTAAAGATCCCCTTACAGAGGCCAAGACATCAAAGAAAAGAATTTTTTCTCTGAAGAAACCCTCAGCGCGGAAGAATCCATGAGCCAATAAGCCCCAGTTACAGATCGTGCTCACAATGGATAATATTGACCTCATCATCGCAGCTGTAGCAGACACTTCAAAGGATATTTTGCAACATAACAAAGAAAATCAGGAAACAATGTATGACAGGATTGAGGCAGAGCTGAAAGGGGTACAACAAGCCCTCCATTCAAGTCGTGTGGTCTCTATAGTGCCATTGTCATCAGAAGGTATAGAAGTGGGAGATGAGCCTTCCCAACTACGTCAATTAGCATATGCGATAGAGGCTCGCCTTGGACGAGTACAGGAAGAAAAAGAATAGGCCACAGAGGCCTTGAAGCAAGAAAAGGAGGAATCCTTAGAGCAATGTTTGATTGCACAGCAAGAGAAAGATGACCTCCAAGTGAAGTTGAAAGAGGACAGAGAGCAGATTCAGAGAGAAAAAGACCAGTTGCTCGCAGAGCAGATTGGGGTTAGAGAAGCAGTAACTAGAGCACTTCGCTCTGTGTCGGGCCTAGAACAGATGGAAGAAGAAACAGTTGAGATTCAAGTGGGGAAGCTCATTGAAGCCATTCAGTAACTTCAAGCAAGGGTAGCAGAAATGGAACTGCAATCATTGTCGAGCACTCCGCAGGAAGTGTGGGATCAAAGAGAAGAAACTACCAGGGGCGCAGTAGAAAGACTCAGGGCATTGACCTTGGAATGTAAAAAACTCAGTAACTAAAGTGCGCAAACTTATGAGTGCCTTGCAGAAGACCCGGAGCTAAGGATATTGGAGGCACACCTCTAGGAGGTGAAGCAACAAGCATCGACAGTGCAAGTGCAGCTGAAGCAAATTTCGATGGTAGAAAATATGAAAAGGTCACAGGAGGTGCGTGTAGTTCAGCAACAGGTCAATGCAATCCAGAGTAGAGTCATGGAAGTGACCCAGAGACTCTATTCGGTGCAAGACGAAGCCTGCACCCTTTTTGAAGAGATTGAGGGACAAGGTGCATAGCTGGAACAAGTGGTCACCATAGTGGAACAGTGCCTAGATGGGCCTGTCACTGAGCAAATCATTCAGGAGTTCATCGAGTAGGAGGCTTTGGCAAAGTAGCAAGTCGAGCCAAGCTCGAGGCCTTCGAAGCAGAGTTACCCATATCAGAGTGACTCAGGATGAGTCACGGGTGAGTGTTGGGGGCTTGTTGGCCCTCAACTAATTTTTGGAGAACCTTGGTCGTGTTTGACCATTTTTGGGACTTCAACAGGTTGGTCGAAGATGGAGTGCCCAGGCGAAGCGGAGATCACGGGATCTCACCCCCTTTTGCAGGATTTTTTGGTTTTAGGGTTTATGTAATGGGTATGGGATGTCGTCCCATGGGCTTTGCCCATGTTTAGGCCCTTTTTGTAATTTATAAATAGGGAGCTAAGAAATATAAGAAGTAGTAGTGGATGTGTGTGGCTTAGTGCAATTATTTTAATCAGCTTTGTGCATACTATGTGTTAAGACTTGCAGAGATAAGTGCAAGTGATTTGTAGTTCTTTGTGCACAGACTATGTAGAAGCTCTATGCTTGGACCTAACTTGGGGAAGGAGGATCTGGTGAGGTGCCCGTATATCTCTTGTCCTATGCGGGGTTATCTTTGTAGATTGGTGCATGTAAGAAGGTTGGAAGAGCCTAATAAAGAAGAGAAGAGTTGGTGGACGTATCCCCACACTGGGGTGAACCACGTATATCCTGTGTCGATGTGCTTTGTGCTATGATGTTCATGATGTTTATGTGCTTAATTTCTTAATCTAGATGTATGATATATCCAGTTGATTTTTAGTTCTTTATGATGTGAATGAATGTTATATCTATTGTGATGTTATGTGTTGAATGGTTATATATGCTTGGATCTTGGTTGTTATTGTGTTGATCTATAACTAGGGTTTAACTTGTGAAGTGAATAAAAGGGTTAAAGACTAATGAATTTTATTGGCTAAGTGCTCTGTTAAGTACTGTGATCACAAAGCTGTGTCCCAGCTAGGTTGTAGACACTTGAGTCCTGCAACCCCCCTTGCCTCTACCTCAAGTGAGAATTCATCTACTTCGAAAGTGTTGTCGAAAGGGTCGATAGTTAGGGTTTTGTTGGTGTGTTGTTGAAGCGTTGAACCCTGGGTCTACTCCTGTGCCAACAGAAGGTGTGAATAATGCATTGAAGGAGTTGGCCATGGTTAGTGAAAGCTATGGAAATAAGGTGTTAGTTCACTAGAAGGTGTATGCATGCAAAGATGAGAAGTATTTATAGGATATTTTGAGAGTTTGTGGTGTGCATTGGTCCAATATTAGCATATTTAAGATTCAGTGTGTAGGAGGAGTGAGTACAAAGAGCATGCAGGGTTCGACAGTGAAGAAGAGGAAGTGAAATACATTGGAAAATCAAAGTTAGACATACATAGGTGGGTATGTGGATTATCAAGTGGATGACAATGTGCCAATGATTAATGATATGGTAGTTACTAAGCAGTGGAGAGGATGGACATGTAGTAGGTAGTGATTGAATAGGAAGGTGTTAAAATCCTTTATTATTTGAAAGGATTTTGTGAAAGGTAGAAGGAAGAGATTATTTTGGGGTGAAGGAAAAGCTTATGCAAAGGAGGGTTAGATGATGAGCATCGCCACCCTTTACATTACTTTGTGGAAAAAGTGGTAGGATAAAATAAGTGGAACCTTGTGGTGGAACATTAGTGCAAATAAAGAGGCAAAGATAGCAGGTGGGGGTAATGTGGGGTAGAGCCAGAGTTGATGCAGTGAATAATAATTGAGTTCTCAACACCCCAACCCTTTTCATTCCTTTAGATGAGTGTTAGGGAATAGCAAGGATGGGACAGAGCAAGCATGGGGTGAAGCAAGGATGGGGAAGAGGTCAAAGAAGGATAGACTCCCATCCTCCTCCCTTCCATTACCTTCCTTTTTCAAAAAAGGAGCATATAAATTAAACTATGGAGATCCATAGTACTTAAATATCACATTGGGTCACTTAACAAAAAACACTATGGTGGACCCTATCCATGTGTACAATGAGAAAAGTGTGGGGCAAGGAAAGTGAAAACAAGAATGAAATAAGAGGAACCAGTGGAGACGTGGACAAAAGAGAAAAAAAATAATGTGTAAGATGAGGAAAGGAAAATAAATGGAAGCTAAAGGAATTTAGATCAAAATGAATAGTTGCAAGCAGTTTGGAAAGTATTTGAGGAAGGTGGAGTAGCCAAGAATATTGAATGACAACTAACTATGGAGACGATCACATCCCAAAGGGAATAAATATGAGCAACTAGGAATGAAGTAGGGATATTTCAAAGAAGAGGAAAGTTCAATGCCTAGTATACATTGTGTGTTTACCATGGTCTGTGACCTAGTAGTGTAGAGTGGTAGAGATGTAGTTGTAAAGTAGATCTATAGGTACAGTGGTAGCATCAAGGAATAATATGGTAAAGAGCCACAAAGTCTAGGAGTAGAAGATTGAGATCCTGGGTGAGAGAATTTTATTGTAAATCATTTCATATTTAATGAGAGTGAGTACATAGTTATGCCTATATGTGTATTTTTTAATTCTATAGATAGTAGTTATTCCACAATGTAAATTTCAACTCAATGGTTGGGGGGGGGGGGTTTGATTTCCTCTACATTTATTGGTATCAAAGTTGGTAACAACATTAGAAGAGGAAGAGACAATGGAAATAAGAGTGAAAGAGAAAAAATGTAACCTAAGGAGGAGGAGGAGGAGAATAAGAAGAGAGGATGATGCCAATAGAGAGGATAAAGGTACTCAAGAGAAAAAGAAGATTATTGTACAATCCTAAGAAGATGAGGAAGTGTTGGAGAAATAATTTGCTAATGTTGCAGAGTTGTTGAGATGGATGTTGATAGAAATACAACATATTCAAATCTACTAGAGAGCCAAGAGATGTGAAAGAGAGTGTGTTGTAGACAAAGAAGAGAGGTATTGTGGAAAGAGAGGAGGTGTACACAGTTGAATATAAGTGGTAAGTCTCTAAAACTTTTATGAAGAAGGTTAGGACACCTAATATCACCAAACATTAGGCAGGCCACATAATGATTGAGCCCATTAGAGAGATGGTGTAACATGTTGAATGAAAACATTGTGTTGTGTAGTTTCAAGCAAAGTGATTTGCTACACTTAAGAAACTAAATTTCTTGAATAGATGCAATTGAGTATTCAAAGAGATGTGGATCAATTTTAATAATAAGTAGTGATGTGGTAGAGATAGAGATTTGCACTATTAGAAGATGTTGGTAATTGCAGGAGAGAGTGGAGTTGCATATGGGAATCACTAATTTCCATGCTATATTATGTAACTGTTGGTTGTGGAGCCTGATTATGTTCCTGATTTAGAGGTCCTTGCTTTCAGTTGTGTTTATACCCCATGAAGACTTTACACCCCAGAAGTATGTACACTCTTCCACGCGAGGGAGTCCAGAGGGGGGGTACCCCCTCTGTGGGGTCCGGGGGGCCTATCCCCCCGGATGGGGGGATTGGGGGAAAGCAGGCCCCCAGCGGGGGTTTGAGGGTGAATCCCCCGAAGGAAAAATTGCCTTGTAAATGTATATTGTAATTTCATTGTAAATCTGGACCATTCATTATAAGGTCGCAAATATAACGGTAGAAATTATGTTAAGTTTTTTTTCCCTAGAAGGCAACCCTCTGTTATGAGGGAAATGTATTGTGGCTATGCATTATGGCGAGTATTGTATTCTGAGAGAGGAGACTGTGAGAAAAAGAAGAGGAAGTTACAGCGGGTTTTGTTGTAGGTTGTATCCCTTCATTTGTTGGATAATAATAAAGGAAGGACCTGGCAATTTCTCTAGTGGACGTAGCCCACACTGGGTGAACCACGTAAATTTGTGTCTCTATTGTATTGTGTATCTTATGTGTTTTGTTTCCGCATTTGTTTTATTTTATTGCTTTGCGGTCCTATTTTTCTAACAGTAACTTGTTGTAGGAAATTTTGCAACACCAGAAAAGAGAGTATACAATAAGAAGATGAATATGTAATAATAAGATGAAGATACATAAGATAGTGGTGATAATTTACCTTGTAATAATGAGGAAACACTTTTAATAACCTGGGAATTCTAATATAGTAGCAACCCTAACCAAAATGAAGACACCCTTAAAAGGTCAAAAAAAGAAACAAGAAAAGTTGTGAGAAGGTGCAGAAGAATGCATTGAAGGAGTTGACCATGGTTGGTGAAATCTATGTCAAGAAGGTGTTTATGCACTAGTCTAAGAATATCCATGCATAAAAATAAGAGAATTATCGAGAGGAAACACTGAGATTTTATGGCACACATTGCTCTAGTATTGGAATATTTAATATCTAGCAAGCATGAGTGAGTGAGAAGAGCATGCATGAATGAGTGAGAATAGCATGCAGACTTAGAAAATGAAGAAGATGTGATGAAATACATTAGAAAAATAAATTTATATGTATAAACATGGTAATGTGGATTATGAAGCAGATGATGATGTGTTGATCAATGGTGACATGAAAGTTTCAAGTGGTGGACAAATGGACACGTCAAAGGTAGGAGTTGGATAAGAAGGTTGTAAATTCCTTTATTATGTGGAAGGATTTTTCTAAAGGTGGAAGGTGGGGTTTATGGTGTGGTGGAGAAATATGTGATGTAGAGGAGGATGAAATGCTTTGCATCCCCTTCCTCCATATTACATTTTGTAACAAAATAGAGCTAAAGGAGTGGAGCCTTGTGGTGGAAACATAGAGTAAAGTGAGGCAGAGGAAAAAGGTGGAGGTNNGGGGGGGGGGTCAAATGTGATGCAGAATTAGGTTGAGTGCTTTGCACCCCCTCCCTCTTCATTCATTTGGAAGATCATTATGGTGGAGGTCCTAGTATAATAGACTCCCATCCTCCCCACACCTCTCACATTCCTTTGTGAAGCAAGGATCATATAACTTAAATAAGGTGTGGAGGCCCATAGTTCCTTAATCCCACATTAGGTGACTTAATGAAAATAATGATGGTGGACCTCATCAACATGTATAATGAAACTTATGGGGTGAGAGAAGAGAATAAAATAATAATAGAAGAGGAACTGGTGGAGACATGGGTGACTGACAAGATGTTATAGGTAAGATGAGGAAAGGAAAAAAAATGGAAACCAAAGGAAGTCAAATTGTGATAAGCATTACATGCAATTTGGAAAGTAGTTGAGGAAGGTGGAGAAAACAATAAGACTAAAGGACAACTAAAAAGGGAGACATTACTTGTAGCCCAAGGTGAATAAATAGAACTGAGTATAAACGAAGTAGGGATCTCCCAATGAAGAGAAAATTTGAAGGCTTGAGAGCCATTGTGTGGTCGCCATGGCCTACAACCTTATAGAGTAGAGTGTTAGGGATGTAATTACAAAGTATATATACGTATATTCATAGTGTTGAGGAATGAGATGGAAGAGAACCACATAGTATGAGTGTATAAGATCAAATAACCCTAATGTCATTAAATTTAGATTAATTCCAATCAATGCCCCTCAAAGATAGGTTAAAATTTGTCTTTCTAAATTCCAAAATTAGGGTTTATAAAGTGAAAAATCTAGTTCCAAAACTGCTAATATCATATTCCAAAAATACACTTTTGCATTCGATATTAGTTCTTTTGGAACCAGATTTTTCGATTTTGGAATTTGATATTGGCACTTTTGGAACAAAATTTTTCACTTTTGAAAGCTAGCATTAGCACTTTTAGAATCTGATTTTTCACTTTTGAAAATTGATATGGGTACTTTCAAAATCTAATTTTGCAATCCAATATTAGCACTTTTAAAATCTAATTTTGGAATCCTGTATTGGCACATCCAAGACTAAATTTTTCACTTTATAAACCCTAATTTTGCACTTAATTTTCAATAATATTTAATAAATGTATGATTCAAAGTTTTTAAAATGGGTTACACCTCACTTACAAGTACTCATCATTCATGTTTTCATAATTATATAGATCTTTCATTATATCGTAGATTACTTTCATGGAGTCATCCACAAGAATTATGTTTCTACATAATTACAAGTCTTTGTAATTATATATATCTTTTCATCATCCCATAGATTAGTTTCCATGGAATTTCCACGGTTCGTCTAATTATGAGATGCTAACTCTTCATGAGCTAATTTTTATTGAGGATTTTTATGAGATATGAGAAATATATTATTAGAATCAGAAACCCTATAGTGGTGGCTAGAGATTTTCCCTAGTTGTACACACAAGTCATGCCCTAGACTATCTAGGTAGCCTATCTGCATGGATGGTCCCCCTCTTTATGTCTTCAATCTCCAAACATTTTGATTTGGTGGTTGCAGCTTCATCCCCAACTGTGGAAATATATCCCTCTTCCAATGTTCTAAGCTTCATCATCATGTTGACTCCCTTAGCTTCGAATCAATCTTTAGTGTTGATTATTTGGGTTGGTTGTCATTGATGTCAACCCTTTAATAAAGTTCGGTAGCGAATTCCGGTAGTACAAAGGTTTGGGTAATGGAACCAAGTTTTTTTTATGTATAATAGTATGAGTTTTAATATATTTTAAGGTAAGACTATTCTATATGGATAGTACATGTCATGTCATTTCTGGTGGTATGTGGAACGTTACATAACTTCTCACGGTTAGAGAGTTATGGCCATGTGAAGTTGGAGAACCCTCATGAGTCATCTAGAAGCCTCAAAAGGTCAAAGTAGTCAAAGTGGTTGCAAAGAAGAAATTATTTAAATAATAAAGTGAAGTAATGAGTGTACTATAAGTGAAAGTGGATACAAAAGAAATTATTTAAATAATAAATTTAATGGAGAAATTACTAAATGGACAAGTGGTTAGAAGTGGGTTAGCCCTAAAATAAGGAAAGTGGTTTAAGATGGTTAGAAGGTAACCCCTTGAGGAAGAAGTGAAGTGATGAGTGTACTATACGTCAAAGTGGATACAAAAGAAATTATTTAAATAATAAAGTTAATGGAGAAATTACTAAGTGGACAAGTGTTTAGAAGTGGGTTAGCCCTAAAATAAGGAAAGTGGTTTAAAATGGTTAGAAGGTAACCCCTTGAGGAAGCTACATAAAAGTATAAATAAGAGGCAAGGGTCTCTCATTTAATCACACTTGAGCATATTGAATATCTACAAGTTACTGAGGTAACCAAAGGATATCTAAGGCGAATTTCAGAGGGAAGGTGAAGTAAAGAAGGTCGAAATTCAAGGGAGGATAAATTATTTTGATGATGCTTTCTAAGGTATGTTATTTACAGGTCATATCACCATTTTCACAATAACGTTTTTTCTAGAATGATTCAGACCATGAAATATGGACGCCATTGAGGAAACATATCCAAGTATCTGTGATAAAAATTTCATCTTGTGGGTCGTTTTATTTTTGGAGTTACACTTCGTGGAAAATAGGGTTTGTATCTAGTCCTTAAACTAGTCTAAAACAAGTATTTCAGGTAAAAATGTCATAACTTCTTCACAACATATCCAAATTCAGTAAGACAAAATGTATTGGTTAGAGTAAAGTATGTAGTATTTTTTGTACCATTTTCAGTTCCATACAACAAATATTCTGTGTGGGGATTGCTCTACAATGTCACTCTCTAGAACAATCTAGAATTCAACAAGGTATGTCATTTTTTCTATAACTCCTTTTCTGGGAGGTTCCAAGTAGTGAAACCTGGAGAAATTGCAAACAAGACACTAAACATAATTGTGTATTATTTTTAGACTTTTATTCATTACAGGTACATAGTTATGATTATTGCAAGTTAGGGTTGTTGACTAATCCAAAACTAGTCATGTGAGACTAAAGTAAAATTTGATGAAAATGATAGTCTCTTGTTGAGGAAGGTTTGCAGGTATGTGATCATATACACCAAGTCTGTTACAGAGTTACAAATCAGATTTGGGTGATGAAATTGATGAGGGCATTTGGTTGAGGTACATGTTGGGTACATGGTTGAGACAAGTAGTTGATGAGTTGGAACATACATGAGGTGTATAGTTGATGATGTTGGTACATCTTGATGAGTCATAGTTGATGAGTAGTTGATGCATGATTGGTACACATTTGGTACATGGTTGGAGGCACTTTTTGGTAGTATTGTTGACACATGGTTTATGGATGATGTAGCATACTTGTCTTGGTATATTATTAGAAGCACATATTGATCTTGGTAATGATTATGAGTTGTTGTGTTATGCTTGGTTGATGCACATCTTGGTGATATTGTGCATATGGTTGAGATTTGTCTTGGTGATTTATCTTGGTGAGTAGATCTGATTTGGTTGATAAGATTGATGAGACAAGTTGTTGTAATAGGTTGTTTGGATAGGTTATTTGTACAGGTTTGGTGCATGGTTGATGCATTTGTTTATGGTATAGTTTGATGTATGGTACATTTTGGCACATTTTATTGGTACAGGTTGTTTAGTTCAGGTTGATTGGTACAAGTTTAAAGCAGTATATCTCTCAATGATAGTGTGACAGTGTTTCCATCATTACTTATATTTTAGGGCGGTTGGATGGGGAAAGGATAGCCACCTTCCGGTTGTAGCCGGAGAACATAAGGGGTTGTAGCCTCCTTCTGGTTGTATCCAGAGAATTGGTGAGTTGGATCTTCCCTCAGGTTGTAGCCTGAGAAACTAGGGGGTTGGAACCTCCTTCTAGTTGCAGCTGGAAAACAAAGGAAGTTGGTGCTTCCAATGAATGTAATTCTTAAATACATATAAGAAAAAGCATTATGTGGTTTTCTCCCGCTTTGGGTTTCCACGTAAAAAGATGGGTGTATTGTGTATGTGTATGATTGCTCATTTCTTCATTGTTTATTTACTATGCAACTATTAGATGATAATGCTACATTGATATAGCACTTGCATTTTGTGGTTAAAAAGGATTAAATTTCTCTATTACTAATTCACCCCCCCCCCCCCCCCCCC
>JASDQU010099787.1:421974-434427 GCA_032191745.1 Picea mariana | reverse complement strand
CTCTCAATAATCCAACATTTAGTTTCTATAGAAGCCAACATCCCTCTTCCCTCCAATGGAAATCTGGGTAAGGCCTCTTTTATAGATATTTCATATAATTATTCTAATCATTTGTTGTTACAGAAGGCTTTGGCTATCACTATTTCATTAGGAAAAGATGTTGTCTCTAAGGTATCCCTTTATAGCATGACAACACCGGTATTTTGTTTCAATGGTCTATGTTTGCACCTTGCCAATTTGCACAACTAGGTTTTAGACGTCTAGCAATCTGAGATCAAAGAAGAAGATTTAATTTTTTCTTGTACAAAAGCATTTTTCATTATTTTGATCGATCTCGCAAAAGATAGGGATTTGATATTAAATCTAAGTCCCTAGTTTTGGGGGAAATACATATTATGCATGAAACCTTGGACTCCATCCTTCAATCCATTGATAAATTCTCTATTCACGACTTCGGTTTGGGATAGACTTCCAAATATACCTCTACATCTTTGGGGTTTTCCCCCTTTTCAATCCATTGGCAATGCCCTTGGAAAATTTCATTACAAATGTGAGGAAAAAAAGAACTATAGTATCACTACATATGCCCAAATATGTGTGGAAATGGACTTCATCAAATGGTTCCTGGAAAAAATAAACTTGACAAGTGAAAACCACTCTTGGTCTCAAATATTGGATTATGAAAATGTATCTATTCGTTGTAGAGTTTGTTTTTGCAATAGGACATATGGCATCGCATTGCTCAAAAGGGACTCGACAAGCTAGAAAACATCAATGTAATTCAACCTAGTGTCTTAGTGCCAAGAAAGAACATCATGTGATTAGGAAGGATGAGCCAGATGACTTAGACCTACCTAAGGATGAGCCAAAAATAGAATAAGAAGAAATTAGGGACATTTGATTGAAAGACCAAGTTGTGGTATCATAGGAATCAATGAAAGAGAAACCTAATATTCCCCCATATCTGGCTCAAGAAGCTAAAATCTCACTTATTCCTTGGAGAAAGGCAAGTTGGGTGGACTAGGTTGAAGAGGAGGAAACTCTAGAACAACCAAAACCTCTAGACCAAGGCAAACCAGGATTGGAGGGAGAAACACAAAATTTACTGAAAACAAAGCAAGCTTAGACAATAGTAATAAAGAATAAAAAACCTTCTTCAGTAGCACAATTAGTGGTGACAAGAAGCAGGTCACATACTCCAACCTAAACATGTATTTTTTTATGTGAGCAATTTGTCATAATTTTCTCAAGCAAGAAATTATGGAATGATGTTAGCATATTATATGTGGTATGTAAGGAACTACAATGTATGTGCAAGATCTATTTTGGGGAAATCTCTCAATATCTTGAACCAACACCATGTACTTTGTTGAAGCACTAGCTTCATCCTTTGTATAAATAAAATTTTATAATTCTGGTTTAAAAAATAAATAAAAATTCCATGGTTTCATCCACGATATTTATGTTTTTACAATCACAAATATCAATAAATACAATGTTTTAAAACATTTACCCAAACTATTTAATATTGGGCAAAATTCCATAACTAAATTTCTCGCTATTATGTTTTTCATAAACCCTACTTTAATTTTTACATAAATAAAATTCAACATAATAAAAACTAACAAATACATACATACATACATACATACATATTATATATATATATATTGGATTTTTATAATTGGAGCCGCAAGTCAATCCTTATAAAAAATTTCATTAGTTAATTTTTGCTTATATGGAAATACCATAAAAATTTGAAAGTACTACTAAATTTATCAAACACAACTAAATATAAAGAATTAGATATTATTAACTATATAAAACATTACCACACATAGAAAATATTAGTAAAATGTACTAATTACTAAAAAGTTATAATCCCTATAAATGTCAATGGATGGTTACTTTGTTACATTTCTCTTAATCATATTGTATTATTGTGAGAATGATTGCTTAACCATGTGTCCTATGAAGATATCAACTAAAAAAATGCAAGTGCAATTTTCTGCATTTGAATCGAGAAAAAATAATAATTCAAGGACATCAATATCCGTCCACTTAGAAACATAGTTAGTCATATCAATAATAACAATCTCATAGAAGAGAGGTTGAAGATAGCTAATGTCGATCAGTGTGTTCCACAACGAAGAGGTATAGCTACAAACAAAGTGTGAACAATTTTTCTCAATTTCCATTATAACACTAACTTCCTTTTGCTTAATATATATTTCTCCAAATGGTATGCTATTTACTTATGGATTCTCCTCTAAAACATAAATTTATATAAAAATGACCATTTGTTACACACCTATTTGTCGCACTACCAGGTGTCACACTTAAGTGTCGCAATTTCATCACCATATGGGAGTGTTTTTCATAATCCCTGGACAAGTTGGAAGGGAAACCTATGATTTGGAGGTTGAAATACTATATTTCACCTTGAGATTTTGTCTTTTTTTTAGTATCGTCACTCCCTTTCCCATATGAAGAGGAGGATGAACCCTTGTCATCGCTTCTTGATAAGTTATAGGGGAGTGATACTACACCATGTGCTTAGTTCTAGGGAGAGATGAAGTGGTTGCAATCATTATGCCTTATTTTGAGAGGTTTTTTTGGGAGATTTCAGTTGGTTAGAGGTTGGTTAAAGCTACCCTCTATCCAAGGCAAGGTCAATCTTGTATTTTCAGCTAAATACTCATTTGATCTTATCCTCTCCTCAAAATTATCCTATGGTTGTTATGCCTCAACTCGTATATAATGGAGGTCATTCTTGGGTGAAAACAAGGGAATAAATTCATAGTATTATACTATTGGTCTTGTGGCATTCAAGGGGATGGGAAGGATAGCTTGGAGGAGTTGTTGCAACATCAACATAAAGGTTGTAAATTCTTCATTACTTATTGCTTTCCATGTAATATAACTTGGCCTATTGTCCTCATGCTTATGTTGTTCAATGTATGCACGTCTATTTTTTCTTAGCTCAAAGTAGATATGTCTATTTTTCCTATCAATATATCATGGAAAAAGGAGGTGTCATTTTGTCTCTTGCAAAATTCCTCTCGCACTGGGAGCTTGGACATCTTGATCAAGAGTTGGAAAAACAAGGACAACTGACTAAAAGGAGGTAAGCCATCTACCTCGTTCTCTCATCTTCTCTTTCCATTATGTTTGTGGATATATAAAGTAGATCTAGGGGGGAAGTAGAAAACCATTTGTTACTTTCTATCTTGGATCAAAAGAGTCTTTATCCAATGGGGGTTTCTCCTGTCCACAGGGGAAACTTTTCCACAACAGAAACTGGTGATGCCACTGGGGAACGATCATTTTTATCTTTCCTTAGTGTTTTATAGCCCTTTGAATTATTGTTTGTTGCTTGATCCTTTTTATTGTATGTGTCTTATTTGAATTATCCCATTCCATCATCATCTCTAGGAAGCTTACTCAGTCAAGAACCTAACCCTTTATCAGATCTGGGAAAAAAAAAAAAAATTGACCAATTTCTAGACTTCATCCCTCCCCCATACGGGAGTACAGGGTGATAACATCTTGATTATCCCTCTCTCTTAGTGTCTTGGGGAGTGATGAAACCTTGATCATCTCCCTGTCTACAATGTTACAAGGGCGATAATCCTCTTTTTGAGTGTATTTTGTCCCTACCCTATATTTTTTCTGTCAGTATTTTGTCTCAAGCTTGTACATCAGAGTCTTTGCTACTTCATTAAGATTTTTATTTCTTTTTAATTGAGTGATTTCTATTCGTTCTGGTTCCTTTTTAAATTTTCCTTCTTCTAATACCTTTGGGCATTCAAATCTCTATCATTTTGATTCTGAAACTTTTCAAACTTACTTGTTTACCTTTGGAATCTATTTTATTGATTTAGGAATTGGAATATGTTGTTTTAGGCCTCCTTTGATTGAGTACTTGATTCTCTTTGGCTAAACATCGATCCTTCGTAGATTAGGGAATTCATTGGCCTTATCACAACTCTTTCACTGATGTTCAATATTTCTTTGATCGAATTTAAAAGGTTTCAGAAAGGGATTTATCTTGATTTTCATTTTATTGTTTTTTGTGAGAATTGAAAGCTTGAGTTTTTTGTTTGCAAGTAATAGGTATTGAAGGCATCCTTGTGATTCGATTCTCTTACTTCTTGTTATCCTATTTGAGTGCTTGTTTTCTTCATATTATTTAGCTTTGGGATCCTTTGCAAGTTCCATTGAGCCCTTTCATTCTGATTGAAATCAAAAGAAAAAGAAGGCTATATTTTGAGTTTTTCATGTAATTTAAAAGAAGGAAACAACAACTTTTTGCACTCTACTTTCATAGGTGTAATTCTTGGATACACATTTTAAAGAGCTTGTCTTGCATTTGTTTTGGGATTTTAGGGATATTAATTTGATATTTTGTCATTTTAACTCTCTCCATTTGTTAAAGGAAAAGTGAAAGTTGCATGGTATTGGGAATTTATTTGCGTTAAGAAGAAAGAGAGCTCCTCTCCTTTCCTCATATATAATTCATTGAAACAAATCTTTGCATTTCATTCTTTCTACATGATTTTGGAGTCAAGTCATAACATCATCAGTTTCATCTTTGTACGCCCTATTGAGTAAAAAATAACCATTAAAACTTAACCAAGGCGCTTATAAATTAGTCATATTTTGTTTTATAAGACACCAACAATAGTGTAAGGATAGGGAAATTGAATTAGGAAGAAGTGAGTAAACTATCCAAGAATGTTAAACGAGACTGTAGAATACTAGAGAGAAAAAATCCAGTAGTATCATTTAACATTAGCCGGGAAATCTCCTCTCACACAGGATTCAAACACAAGGTCAAGCGAAGCAATTAGTTGAGATTTCCCCTCTTCCATTCGCCTAGTGGGACTATTGCAAGTTTGGGACTTTGAAGAGTGGAAATTCCTCAGGATGACACCACTTACTATTAGTTTTGGGTTTTGTATTTGTGTATGGCATTCCCATGCCCATTTTCTTGTCTTAATTGTCGATTGTACCCCCCCCCCGGGTCATTCATTGTGAATTGGTAAACATAGTAACCTCTCCTAGGATTCCACGTAGGTGACTGTAAGGGGGATTCCTTATGCAAGGAAGGTTCCTTGTGGTACCTATGATAAACATCAAATATCTACCTCAACGAACCGAGAGGGTATTTTCCTATGGAATCTTACTTTCACCTTGGGGGATTGTTGCATGAGTATTATCATAATTGTTGCTCATATCTTTGTTGAAGGCTTGACATCCTGTCTTTGTAAGATCCCTTCACCTAATGTTTGCTTGGTTGATTGCCTTCAGATTTCTTAGGGGTGTGTTCTTTTGACATTCATAGTTGTCCTTAGGAATCATCATTTATATTATACTTTCACCGTGGAAAACCAAGGTCTTCAAAGATCTCATAGAATTCAATGGTTAGCTCATGAAGAGCATGATCCTCCACACAACCCTTCCAACAAAGGAACCATCAACAAAGATATTTCTTCTAAAATCGGGAGTGTAGCTCCCCTAAGTGACCAGCTTGAAGGGGCGGACACAACCATCGAGGAAGGCTTTGTCCCTCCTGTAAATCCCCATTTAACTAATCATCTTAGTCCACTGCTCATTGATTTACCATCCACAAGATATATTGATTCTTTTTATTCCTACCACTTGCCACCTGATACATTCAATTGGCAATCTTTCAGCATGGATCCCATACCACTTGACTATTCATAGAGATTGGCAGTAGCAGCCCCTCTGTCTACATCTCTTATAGTTTACCCTATGATAGTTTCTTTGCCACATACCACTACTATTGTTGCTTCTCCTTTGTGGGGAACATCGTTGACCCATATTACCCCGTTGCAACCGCCTGCAAGAACAACTCCTTTCACACATGGACCGAGTTATGTTCCCATCTCTAGAGCTACACATATGTTTAMACCAAGCTCTTTACTTGGTTGTCCTATGCTACCTCTCTCTATTCAAGTGGCCAGCAGTGTTGTTTCCTTAGGCCCCATGACAAGTGGCTTGGTTCTTCCCCCTCCTAGACAAGTTTGTAACACAATGACAATCACACAAATTGTTAAAYGTCATACTGGGGGGGGATTATAGCTAGGGGACAACCCTTAGATAYGAGTAAATATTCAACATGGGGGAAACATCCAGTTTGGGGGCAATCCCTTATTGGAAACAAGCCACAAGCCTAGGGTAAATCTGCTTCATCGGACCCCTCCACCACTAATACTATAGGCATTTATACTAAACTACCATATCTGTGAGTTGCAAACACTCTAGGGGGTCAACCTAATCTAACGAGAATCCCTTTTCAATGATATTTACCCACTCAACTGACAAATATCATGTTTCCTACTCCCCAACCCTCTCAACCATAGTATATGGGAGGACCATCAGGTTTTACCATGCCATCACAACCAATATATGGTCCTACGGGTATCCCTAGGCTACATCAATACTACTAGTATCTGCAAGCCAACCGACAGCTTCCCTTTTTGGCTATATTATATCTACCTAATTTTTCATGTTTGACTAACGATACCATACAATATGCCCCATTCTAGCCATTGATACTTTCCAAACTACCCTCTAATATCTCAAATTTGACGGGAATCTTGGAGAAGATCCCAAAAATCATGTAATGACCTTCCATCTTTGGTGTTCTTCGAGTTACCACGATGCTCCTTTGGAGACTTTAACTCCCTCGTTGCAATGTTTTTGACCCATTTCCAACTACCAATCCGGTATGAGACCGATAGAAAGATTATAACCTTGCTTAGGAAATCCACCTCCACTCATATATCTTATCATATTCAAGAATAGAGGTGACGGTGACAGCTGATTAAAGATGTAATTTTGGACCAACTCCTAGCAGATTGGTTCACTAACTCACTCTTACCATCCATTGTTATAGATGTCTCCATGGGAGGTGTTGTCACCAAAGAGAAGGAAATCATACGTGCTCAATATTTGGACTTGGTGTATTCCTAATCCGGCACACTTTATGATCTAATTACTAATGCTCCCCATAATTCAAATAATCCTTCAAGACCAGCCCCGGAAGCCCATGTCGATGGCATAATAGGTTCCATAAAACCACATTCTGCAACCCAATCGACTGGGAAACAAGGCCAACTAGCCTCCACCCTAGCCTCATCATAAACTATTACTAACACCAAATATACTCCCTCTCCTACACAATCCTCCTAGGTGAATGTGGTTCAATTCGCTTTGTCTCAGTAACCTAGAGGAAAGAAGAAAAATAAAGGTAACTCCAAAAAATATTATAATCAATAGGGGAGTCACTAGTACATATGGGCCCAAAATGCGACGAAATATTTCCATGTTTCTATAATTCGTGGAAAAATACATTAAAATTATGTCTTTCTTTTAAAAAAAAATTGGTTTGGCCCCGACGTTCATCGATATAGCGACAGATTTAGAAAACCGTCTATATATCCACGAATTTTCGTCATTATATCGACACTTGTGCCACATGTGCAATGCAATGGGTATTAACTTTTTTCAAGGTCAACTCATTTATTTTCTTCACTATATCGACGAGAATCAATCTATAAATACATGTTCTAAGACAAATTTCGACAAATTTTCTATAGTTGCGACAATTTTGTTGGTGATTGTTTGAGCCCTGATTTTTTATGTCACGTACTGGTTTAACACATCCAATTCTCGATCTACATAGCTCGGATTTTAGACTTGCAAGGTTAGTATTTTTAATTTTTTTGTCTCTTTTAACATAAAGCCATGTTAAGAAACTTTAATTTCAAAATTTTTTAACATGAATGTTTTAACCAAATTTAATTTTTTTTCGAAATTTAGCATTGCTACATATATTTCATGTGATTGAACGTTGAAGTATATGAATTTTTAAATTAAATTTTTTTTTAATAATTTTTTCAAAATTTAGCATTGCAACATATATTTCCTGTGATTGGACCTCGAAGTATATGAAGTTTTAATATTAAATTTTTTTCAATGTTTTAACAAAATTTAATTTTTTAAATATTTAATTAGTTCTTATAGGAAATTACTATGTCAATTTAATATATACTATGAATTAAAATGCAAGGAGGCTTGCTCAGTTTAGAGCGGCATTGGAGGTGAAGGGAAATGGAAAAGGTTATTTCCCTTGCAATGATTGTAGGGGTTTGCAAACAAGAAGAATTTTAATAACAATAGTTGAAAAACATTGTAGGGAGAAGGGGCATGCTGAAGGGGGTTATGAATATCATCCCATGGTAAGACATTATTCAATATATAATGTGTTCTTTGTAATAGTGATCATGTCATGTATTTGTCAAATGTTTTATCATTTTAATATATTTTCTATAAACACTAATTTTAATACATTGTTTGTAAATATAAAGACAATGCCCCCAAAATGTTGACTGCCGAAGAGTTATTTGCCAAGTAGTAGCAGAAATACTACCTTACAAGGTGAGGAACATGGAGATCATAATATTGAAGATCGATTTCTTAATGATAATATGGATGGAGATAATGTTATTGATACAAATCAGGAATATGAGATACATAGATTGATCCAAGACACATTTGCTCCAATGGACGAGGACAACCAAGATGATTTTCATGATGTTGATCCTGTACTTGAGAAGTCACGACAACCTCTTTATGAAGGCTCAACAACAAAGCTTCTATCTGCTATATTTTTGTTGGTGAACTTGAAGGTTTTGAATGGTTTATCAAACACCTGTCTCACACAGATCCTAAGGTACATAATGTATTATTTATGTCATGCTGACATGTACATAAAGGCTGACTTTTTTCTATATTGTTATTGTTAATTAATTCAAAAAGTAGTGATGCGATATTTATGATTAATATTATTTACATTGACTTATTTTTTTGAATGGTGTATATTTTTAGGTGAATTTCTATTACCACCGTCAAATATTTTACCACACACATATCGAGAAATAGCTTTGATTATGAAAGAAAATGGAATGGATTATAAAGCTATTTATGCATGTCCTAATGATTATATCATATACTATGGACAATATGCATCATAAAATGAATGTCCACGATGTCAAATAAGTAGATATTGAACCGATCAAGAAACAAAAAAGGTGCCTTGCAAATTTCTTCATTATATTCCCATAATTCCTCATTTCCAACGGTTGTTCAGGTGCCAAATATAGCACAACTTATGGATTTCCATGCAAAGAATAGAAGTGAAGACGATGTTCTTCAAATGCCTACAGATGGTTCTGCATTGAAGAACATAAAAGAAAAATGGCAAATTTTTAAAGAAGAACCTTGTAATGTTAGACTTTCATTGGCAGTTGATGGTGTCAATCCATTTGGAGAGCTTCGTTCTACTTACTCAGTGTGGCCCAATGCACTTGAGCATTACATAATTTTTTGAAAATATCATGAATGTTTTAAAATTGTAATCCTAATTTGCTACATTAATTCATATATCTTGAAATTCTTCAAACAAAGGGTAAATTTGCATGTCCAATTTGTGGTTCTAGGATAAAATCTTGTCTTTCAAGAAATTTATGAAAGGAGGTGTTTGATGAGTATAGGCACTTTCTGCCTAAGAACCATAGTTATCGAACTACCGAGAAAAAAAAATTCAAAGGTAAAGAAGGGAATGGAAAAAAACCACGAAGAATGAAACCTCACCTATGGAAGTTGGAATATAATAGAAATCGTCAAGGTATGCAAATTATTTATGTATCAAAATATTATAAATCTTATGATTTTTTTCAGTGAATTTTGTTCGGCACGGTACCTAGCTATATTGATTAATTAGTGTTAGTGTGATTTTGTTTATGTTTCATGAATGTCGTTAAGGCACGAATCGGATTCCACGAGGAATGAAAAGTTACCCCATATAATTCAGTAGGTTTCCCTACTACGAGCACCTATAAATAGTTCATATGTTTGATACAATGCATATCTGAAAGAATATAACAGAATTGTTACAGAAAATCTTAGATGGAAGGACTGACAAAGAAAGAATTGGAAATAGTTATAGTGACATCCAGGAAGCTAATCACACATTGAAAAGTGTGATTATTAATTCTAATGGTGATGGTCGAGACCAAATTTTAGTCTTCCATGGTTATTGACAGAGCAACATAGCAATGTTGTAAAGAGGTCATTTGGAAAATTAGGTTTCCGACGGGGTTTTCGTCGAACATACAAAATATCTTAACAAAAAAAGGTACTTTTGGTGGGGTTAAAACACATGATTGGCACACATTTATTAAGGTAATTATTAGGTATATTAACATATTGGTATACATATTTTTAGTAATTATTTTCTCTAATTTGGAAATAAATATTAATTATTTGTTTTTTGTTACAGTATGTTCTACCGCTATCTCTCCCAGATAGCTTTGCCAACAACATAAAACAAGTTATATATGATCTTGGAAAATACATGAGATAAGTAATGCATTTTTATATGGAAAATGTTTCTTCAATGATTTGTAGTAGAACTTATTGACATATTGTGTTTTATCTGTAATTTTATATATGCCTTGATATTGTTCAAACCTGTTATTTTCTTGCACCATTTGTAGGTGGATTTCATCTAAAGAAATCCATAAAGAAGATATAAGGTATTGGAAGAGAGAAATTCCCCGACTAATGTGTGAAATGCAGAAGTATCTACCTCCATCATTTTTCAATGCACAAGAACACTACCTCATACACCAAGTTGAGGAGACTGAATTATGTGGACCATTGCACACAAGGTCGATGTGGATGGTGGAGAGGCAGTTGAAGTCATTAAAGGTTTTTGTTGGATAAAGAGCACATCCTAAGGGTTCTATGGTGGAGGAATATATGGTATATCAAAGCTTGGTGTATATTAGACAATATCTTCCTAAATTAGAAGAAAATATGAATGTGCCTCGCCTTTGGAATCTCGACTCCATCAACAAATTTGAAGGGGAGGTCCTATTGGGGAAAGGTAGAATGAGGATCGTGAAAGGTAATTACATGTTGTAGATTTAATATATTATACATTTAATTTTTCAATTTTATATTATCATACTCATTCATTTATTTTTGTTCCATCAACTACATTAAACTTTGCCAATGATAGCTAATTATTGATATTCAATTGTTATTTTTTCAAATAGTTGGACGAGAGTGGGATGCTCTACATTTATACACTGAAAACAATATTCATTGGATGGAGTATTGGATAGAACGATGTGAAGAATGTTGGACAACTGAGAGGGGGGGTGAATCAGTTGTTACCGTGCTTAAACAATTATGCTTCTTTTAAAAACTTTACAAGGCATTCAATGATGAAGACAATCATGCAGGGAAATAAACGTTGACATATTCAGCATCAGTCACATATATGAGAAACACAGACAGATATTTCCCGAGGAAACCCATACAGGGTAAAAACCTCTTTTTTCTTTATATGATAAGTAATAATTACATTCTTTACATTATCATACATATGAGCACCAACTCATAATGAGGCTACAACCTCAATTTTGCAAGCTACTACTTGTTGAGAGCACCAACTCTCTGTTTTCTCTAGCATCCACTCGAAGGAATCACCAACTCCCTGATTTCTCTAGCACCAACTAGAAGGAAGAACCAACTCCCTGTGTTCAAGCACCCACTTGAACCTCTGAGGACACCAGTCCTCCCTAGCACCTCCCAACCACCCTGAGTTATAAATTCTTTGTTACTAAAACTTATTACAGTGATATAAAATTATTCAATGGCTTACCAGCCTTGTCTTTGTTCTATCACACTTCTCTTCCCTATCTGCATTAGTGTCTTCTGTACACCTCTAGCACTTTCTGTTCTTCTGCCTTTTATGCTCTATGCGCCATATCCCTTCAATGCACTATTCCTCGACTATGCATTTCTGCTCCTGTGCTCTACCTCCTTGTACACCCCTGGATTCTCCTACACAACGACAACACTTATCTCTTCTTTGTTCAACATTCTTATAGTCTCTGTTGTCTTTATGCATGCAATATTTTCAATGCCTCTACATGCTCACTCCGCGCCAAATTCCTCCACAGCTCGAGTGCTCTGTCTGATCATCATCATGACTCTCCAGCTTATCTGGTTGTTTACCACTCATTCAACATCACTGTATGTTATACTGAGATTCCTCAACCTCTCTGGCAGTTTGAGACTCTTCATCTTCTTTGTGAAAGTCGAGCTCACCTTCTTTGTTCCAGTTACAGGCCTCAATGCTCATCCAGCTGTCAATCGCCTCCACAAACATCTTCATTGTTGATACTGAGAGGGGGGTGAATCAGTATCAAGTACAATTTAAAACATTTTTCAACTTATACATAAACCATTCAATTATATCCAATGATCAATGAACAATAGTATAAGAGTTACACCAATACACCACAATATACCATGCACAATATATGAGAAATAATCAATACTTTTTGT